>NW_027020025.1:3887421-4040509 GCF_013076305.1 Rhopilema esculentum | reverse complement strand
TCTGAATTTGCAAACTAGTATTGGGAGCACATCATCGTTGTCTTCTTCTGTAGATTCCGACCACTTCAATACAAAGCTGCGACAAGTTCATCTTCAGTTGCTGATACGATATCATCAAGAGTGCTGAGACATCAACAGTGTCATAGGATAGAATCTGTTTCACTTGCAGTTACGAGTTCTGTAGAGGCATCGAAAAGTACTCAAGTACTGTTATCCTCTACAATTACATACACCAACATCGAACATATCAAGTGCAGTAGCTTCTACAGTTTCCTGTTTCGATATCATCAAGCATTTCTGATACTTCGATTGTGTCCCTATGGAACTTCATCAACAGGATAATTACATCTGATTTGCAAACTAGTATTGAGCTACATCATCGTTGCCTTCTTCAGTGATTCCCCACTTCAATACAATAGCTGCGACAAGTTCATCTTCAGTTGCTGATACGATATCATCAAGCAGTGCTGAGACATCAACAGTGGTTTCAATATAGAGATCTGTTTCTCATTGCAGTTACGAGTTCTGTAGAGGCATCGACAAGTAACTCAAGATCTGTTATCGTCTAGCACTGAAATTACAACAACAACATCAGCATAACAATGCAGTAGCTTCTACTAGTGTTCCTGTTTCGATATCATCAAGCATTTCTGATACTTCCGATTGTGTCCCCTATGGAACTTCATCAACAGGAATAATTATCCTGATTTGCAAACTAGTATTGGAGCTACATCATCGTTGCTTCTTCTGTGATTCGTCCACTTCAAATCAACAGCTGCGAACAAGTTCATCTTCAGTTGCTGATACGATATCATCAAGAAGTGCTGAGACACACAGTGGTTTCAAGATATAGAATCTGTTTCACTTGCATTACAGTTTTGTAGAGGCATCGACAAGTACTCAAGGACTGTTATCGTCTACACTTAAATTACAGCAAAACATCGATCATATCACAGTGCAGTAGCTTCTACAGTGTTCCTGTTTCGATATCATCAAGCATTTCTGATACTCGATTGTGTCCCCCTTGGAACTTCATCAACAGGATTAATTATTATCTGATTTGCAAACTAGTATTGGAGCTACATCATCGTTGCTTCTTCCAGTGATTCTGTCCACTTCAAATACAATAGCTGCGACAAGTTCATCTCAGTTGCTGATACGATATCATCAAGCAGTGCTGAGACAATCCCAGTGGTTTCAATTATAGATCTGTTATTGTTTCTATACTCAGTTACGAGTTCTGTAGAGGCATCACAAGTACTCAGACTGTATTCATCTAGACTGAAAATTCGACAAACACACCACAAGATAACCAAATGCAGTAGCTTCTACTAGTTTCCTGTTTCGATATCATCAAGCATTTCTGATACTTCGATTGTGTCCCCTATGAAATTCATCAACAGAAATAATTACATCTGATTTGCAAACAAGTATTGAGGCTACATCATCGTTGTTTCTTCAGTGATTCCGACCACTTCAAAGCACAAAGTGCTGACAGAAGTTCATATTCCGTTACTGATTTGATACTCATCAACAGCTGCAGAAACACTCACAGTGCTTCAAGTAAAGAATCTGTTTCACTTGCAGTTACGAGTTCTGTAGAAGCTCGACAAGTACTCAAAGTACTGTTATCGTCTAGCAACGAAATACAACACACAACATCGAGTATCACCAAGTGATTAGCTTCTACTAGTGTTCCTGTTTCGATATCATCAGCATTTCTGATACTTCGATTGTGTCCCCTATGGAACTTCATCAACAGGAATAATTGATCTGATTTGCAAACTAGTATTGGAGCTACATCATCGTGTTTCTTCTCTGTGATTCCGTTCACTTCAAGCACAACAGCTGCGACAAGCTTCATCTTCAGTTGCTGATACGATATCATCAGAAGATGCTGCAAACACCACAGTGCTTAAGGATAGAATCTGTTTCACTTGCAGTTACGTGTTCTGTAGAGCACGACAAGTACTCAAGTACTGTTATTCGTCTAGCACTGACAATTACAACATCAACATCAGCGTACAAGTGCAGAGCTACTACTAGTCTCTTGTTCGATATCATCAAGCATTTCTGATACTTCGATTGTGTCCCCTATGGAACCTTCATCAACAGGAATAATTACATCTGATTTGCAAACTAGTATTGGAGCTACATCATCGTTGCCTTTCTTCAGTGATTCCGACCACTTCTAATACAATAGCTGCGACAAGTTCATCTTCAGTTGCTGATACGATATCATCAAGCAGTGCTGAGACATCAACAGTGGTTTCAAGTATAGGATCTTTTTCACTTGCAGTTACGAGTTATGTAGAGGCATCGAAAGTACTCAAGTACTGTTTGTCTAGCACTGAAATTACAACACCAACATCGAGCATACCAAATGCGTATTTTCTACTAGTGTTCCTGTTTCGATCAATCAAGCATTTCTGATACTTCGATTGTGTCCCCTATGGAACTTCATCAACAGGAATAATTACATCTGATTTGCAAACTAGTATTGGAGCTACATCATCGTTGTCTCTTCTTGTGATTCCGACACATTCAGACAACTAGCTGCGACAAAGTTCATCTTCAGTTGCTGATACGATATCATCAACAGTGCTGAGACACCGACAGTGTCTAAGATAGATCTGTTTCACTTGCAGTTACGATTCTGTAGAGGCATCGACAAGTCTACAGCTGTTATCTCTAGCACTGAATTACACCAACATCGACATATCAGTGCAGTAGCTTCTACAGTGTTCCTGTTTCGATATCATCAAGCATTTCTGTTACTTCGATTGTGTCCCCCTATGGAACTTCATCAACAGGAATAATTAAATCTGATTTGCAAACTAGTATTGGAGCTACATCATCGTTGCCTCTCTTCAGTGATTCCGACACTTCAAATACAATAGCTGCGACAAGTTCATCTTCAGTTGCTGATACGAGATCATCAAAGCAGTGCTGAGACATCAACAGTGGTTTCAAGTATAGATCATTTCATTTGCAGTTACGAGTTTGTAGAGGCATCGAAAGTACTCAAGTACTGTTTTGTCTAGCACTGAATTTCAATCCAACATCGAGATACAATGCGTATTCTATAGTGTTCCTGTTTCGATATCATCAAGCATTTCTGATACTTCGATTGTGTTCCCCTATGGAACTTCATCAACAGGAATAATTACATCTGATTTGCAAACTAGTATTGGAGCTACATCATCGTTGCTTCTTCAGTGATTCCGCCACTTCAAACAATAGCTGCGACAAGTTCATCTTCAGTTGCTGATACGATATCATCAAGAAGCTGCTGGAACACGAAGTCATTAGGATAGAATCTGTTCACTTGCATTTACGAGTTCTGTAGAGGCATCGACAAGTCTAAGACGTTATCCTAGCACTGACATTACAGCATAAAATACAGTCAGAACATATCTCAAGTGCAGTGTCTTCTACAGTGTTCCTGTTTCGATATCATCAAGCATTTCTGTACTTTCGATTGTGTCCCCCTATGGAACTCATCAACAGGAATAATTAATCTGATTTGCAAACTAGTATTGGAGCTACATCATCGTTGCCTTCTTCAGTGATTCGATCCATTCAATACAATAGCTGCGACAAGTTCATTTCAGTTGCTGATACGATATCATCAAGCAGTGCTGAGACATCACAGTGGTTTCAAGATAGGATCTGTTTCACTTGACATTACGAATTCTGTAGAGGCATCGACAAGTATTCAAGTACTGTTATCCTCTAGCACTGAATTACACACCAACATCGAATACCAAGTGCAGTAGCTTATACTATGTTCCTGTTTCTATATCATCAAGCATTTCTGATACTTCGATTGTGTCCCCCTATGGAACTTATCAAACAGGAATAATTACACTCGATTTGCAAACTAGTATTGGAGCTACATCATCGTTGCTCTTCTTCAGTGATTCCGCCACTTCAAAACAATAGCTGCGACAAGTTCATCTTCAGTTGCTGATACGATATCATCAAGAAGTGCTGAACATCAACAGTGGTTAAATAGATCTGTTTCACTTGCATTACGATTCTGTAGAGGCATCGACAAGTACTCAAGCTGTTATCTCTAGCACTGAAATTACACCAACATCGAAGATTCAAAGTGCAGTAGCTTCTACCAGTGTTCCTGTTTCGATATCATCAAGCATTTCTGTACTTCGATTGTGTCCCCTATGGAACTTCATCAAAGGAATAATACATCTGATTTGCCAAACTAGTATTGGAGCTACATCATCGTTGCCTTCTTCATGATTCCGACCACTTCAATACAATAGCTGCGACAAGTTCATCTTCAGTTGCTGATACGATCATCAAGCAGTGCTGAGACATCAACAGTGTTTCAAGTAAAAATCTGTTTCACTTGCAGTTACGAGTTCTGTAGAGGCATCGACAAGTACTCAAGTACTGTTATCGTCTACACTGAAATTACAACACCAACATCGAGTATACCAAGTGCAGTAGCTTCTACTTAGTGTTTCTCTTTCGATATCATCAAGCATTTTCTGATACTTCGATTGTGTCCCTATGAACTTCATCAACAGGAATAATTACATCTGATTTGCAAACTAGTATTGGACTACATCATCGTTGTTCTTCTGTGATTCCGCCACTTCAATCAACAGCTGCGACAAGTTCATCTTCAGTTTCTGATACGATATCATCAAGCAGTGCTGCAACAACATCAGTGCTCTTAGATAGATCTGTTTCACTTGCAGTATACGAGTTCTGTAAGAGGATCGAAAAGTTCTCAAGGACAGTTATCTCTATCACTAATTACACCAAACATCGATCATACACAAGTGCAGTAGCTCTCTACCAGTGTTCCTGTTATCGATATCATCAAGCATTTGTCTGTACTTCGATTGTGTCACCCCTTGAGACTTCATCAACAGGATAATTATATCTGATTTGCAAACTAGTATTGGAGCTACAATCATCGTTGCCTTCTTCAGTGATCCGTCCACTTCAAATACAATAGCTGCGACAAGTTCATCTGTCAGTTGCTGATATCAGATATCATCAAGCAGTGCTGAGACATCAACAGTGGTTTCAATTATAGAATCTGTTCATTGCAGTTACGAGTTCTGTAGAGGCATCGACAAGTACTCAAGGTACTTTATCGTCTAGCACTGAAATTACAACACCCAACATCGAGTATACAAGTGCAGTTAGCTATCTACTAGCTGTTCCTGTTTCGATATCATCAAGCATTTCTGATACTTCGATTGTGTCCCCCTATGGAACTTCATCAACAGGAATAATTACATCTGATTTGCAAGCTAGTATTGGAGCTACATCTTCGTTGCCTTCTTCAGTGATTCCGACCACTTCAAATACAATAGCTGCGACAAGTTCATCTTCAGTTGCTGATACGATATCATCAAGAAGTGCTGAAACACCGACAGTAGCCTCTAGGATAGAATCTGTTTCACTTGCAGTTACGAGTTCTGTAGAGACATCGACAAGTATTCAAATACTGTTATCGTCTAGCACTGAAATTACAACACCAACATCGAGTATACCAAGTGCAGTAGCTTCTAGTAGTGTTCCTGTTTCGATATCATCAAGCGTTTCTGATACTTCGATTGTGTACCCCTATGGAATTTCATCAACAGGAATAATTACATCTGATTTGCAAACAAGTATTGGAGCTACATCATCGTTGTTTTCTTCAGTGATTCCGTCCACTTCAAGCACAACAGCTGCTACAAGTTCATCTTCAGTTACTGATTTGATATCATCAATCAGTGCAGAGACATCCACAGTGCTTTCAAGTATAGAATCTTATTCACTTGCAGTTACGAGTTCTGTAGAGGCATCGACCAGTACTCAATCAATGTTATCCTCTAGTATTGAAATTACAACAGCAACATCAAGCATACCAAGTGCAGAAGCTTCTACTATTCTTCCTGTTTCGATATCATCAAGCATTTCTGATACTTCGATTGTGTCCCCCTATGGAACTTCATCAACAGGAATAATTACATCTGATTTGCAAACAAGTATTGGAGCTACATCATCGTTGTCTTCTTCGGTGACTCCGTCCACTTCAAGCACAACAGCTGCGACAAGTTTATCTTTAGTTGCTGATACCTTATCAACAGGCAGTGCTGAGACATCCACAGTGGTTTCAAGTATAGAATCTAATTCGCTTGCAGTTACGAGTTCTGTAGAGGCAGCGACAAGTACTCAAGTACTGTTATCGTCTAGCACTGACATTACAACATCAACATCAAGCTTACCAAGTGCAGAAGCTACTACTAGTCTACTTGTTTCGATATCATCAAGCATTTCTGATACTTCGATTGTGTCCCCCTATGGAACTTCATCAAGAGGAATAATTATATCTGATTTGCAAACCAGTATTGGAGCTACATCATCTTTGCCTTTCTCTGTGATTCCGTCAACTTCAAGTACAACAGCTGCTACAAGTTCATCTTCAGTTGCTGATTCGATATCATCAAGCAGTTCTGAGACATCCACAGTGGTTTCAATTATAGAATCTGTTTCATTTGCAGTTACGAGTTCTGTAGAGGCATCGACAAGTTCTCAAGCACTGTTATCCTCTAGTACTGAAATTACAACAACAACATCAAGCATACCAAATGCAGTAGCTTCTACTAGTGTTCCTGTTTCGATATCATCAAGCATTTCTGATACTTCGATTGTGTCCCCCGATGGAACTTCATCAACAGGAATAATTACATCTGATTTGCAAACTAGTATTGGAGCTACATCATCGTTGCCTTCTTCAGTGATTCCGATCACTTCTAATACAATAGCTGCGACAAGTTCATCTTCAGTTGCTGATACGAGATCATCAAGCAGTGCTGAGACATCAACAGTGCTTTCAAGTAAAGAATCTGTTTCACTTGCAGTTACGAGTTCTGTAGAGGCATCGACAAGTACTCAAGTACTGTTATCGTCTAGCAACGAAATTACAACACCAACATCGAGTATACCAAGTGCAGTAGCTTCTACTAGTGTTCCTGTTTCGATATCATCAAGCATTTCTGATACTTCGATTGTGTCCCCCTATGGAACTTCATCAACAGGAATAATTGGATCTGATTTGCAAACTAGTATTGGAGCTACATCATCGTTGTCTTCTTCTGTGATTCCGTTCACTTCAAGCACAACAGCTGCGACAAGTTCATCTTCAGTTGCTGATACGATATCATCAAGAATTGCTGAAACACCGACAGTAGCCTCTAGGATAGAATCTGTTTCACTTGCAGTTACGAGTTCTGTAGAGACATCGACAAGTATTCAAATACTGTTATCGTCTAGCACTGAAATTACAACACCAACATCGAGTATACCAAGTGCAGTAGCTGCTAGTAGTGTTCCTGTTTCGATATCATCAAGCATTTCTGATACTTCGATTGTGTCCCCCTATGGAACTTCATCAACAGGAATAATTATATCTGATTTGCAAACCAGTATTGGAGCTACATCATCTTTGCCTTTCTCTGTGATTCCGTCAACTTCAAGTACAACAGCTGCTACAAGTTCATCTTCAGTTGCTGATTCGATATCATCAAGCAGCTCTGAGACATCCACAGTGGTTTCAATTATAGAATCTGTTTCATTTGCAGTTACGAGTTCTGTAGAGGCATCGACAAGTTCTCAAGCACTGTTATCTTCTAGTACTGAAATTACAACAACAACATCGAGTATACCAAGTGCAGTAGCTTCTACTAGTGTTCCTGTTTCGATATCAACAAGCATTTCTGATACTTCGATTGTGTCCCCCTATGCAACTTCATCAACAGGAATAATTACATCTGATTTGCAAACTAGTATTAGAGCTACATCATCGTTGCCTTCTTCAGTGATTCCGACCACTTCAAATACAATAGCTGCGACAAGTTCATCTTCAGTTGCTGATACGATATCATCAAGCAGTGCTGAGACATCAACAGTGGTTTCAAGTATAGGATCTGTCTCACTTGCAGTTACGAGTTCTGTAGAGGCATCGACAAGTACTCAAGTACTGTTATCGTCTAGCACTGAAATTACATCACCAACATCGAGTATACCAAATGCAGTAGCTTCTACTAGTGTTCCTGTTTCGATATCATCAAGCATTTCTGATACTTCGATTGTGTCCCCCTATGGAACTTCATCAACAGGAATAATTACATCTGATTTGCAAACTAGTATTGGAGCTACATCATCGTTGCCTTCTTCAGTGATTCCGACCACTTCAAATACAATAGCTGCGACAAGTTCATCTTCAGTTGCTGATACGATATCATCAAGCAGTGCTGAGACATCAACAGTGGTTTCAAGTATAGGATCTGTTTCACTTGCAGTTACGAGTTCTGTAGAGGCATCGACAAGTACTCAAGTACTGTTATCGTCTAGCATTGAAATTACAACACCAACATCGAGTATACCAAGTGCAGTAGCTTCTACTAGTGTTCCTGTTTCGATATCATCAAGCATTTCTGATACTTCGATTGTGTCCCCCTATGGAACTTCATCAACAGGAATAATTACATCTGATTTGCAAACTAGTATTGGAGCTACATCATCGTTGCCTTCTTCAGTGATTCCATCCACTTCAAATACAATAGCTGCGACAAGTTCATCTTCAGTTGCTGATACGATATCATCAAGCAGTGCTGAGACATCAACAGTGGTTTCAAGTATAGGATCTGTCTCACTTGCAGTTACGAGTTCTGTAGAGGCATCGACAAGTACTCAAGTACTGTTATCGTCTAGCACTGAAATTACAACACCAACATCGAGTATACCAAGTGCAGTAGCTTCTACTAGTGTTCCTGTTTCGATATCATCAAGCATTTCTGATACTTCGATTGTGTCCCCCTATGGAACTTCATCAACAGGAATAATTACATCTGATTTGCAAACTAGTATTGGAGCTACATCATCGTTGCTTCTTCAGTGATTCCGACCACTTCAAACAATAGCTGCGACAAGTTCATCTTCAGTTGCTGATACGATATCATCAAGCAGTGCTGAGACATCAACAGTGGTTTCAAGTATAGGATCTGTTTCACTTGCAGTTACGAGTTCTGTAGAGGCATCGACAAGTACTCAAGTACTGTTTTCGTCTAGCACTGAAATTACAACACCAACATCGAGCATACCAAGTGCAGAGCTTCTACTAGTCTTCTTGTTTCGATATCATCAAGCATTTCTGATACTTCGATTGTGTCCCCCTATGGAACTTCATCAACAGGAATAATTACATCTGATTTGCAAACAGTATTGGAGCTACATCATCGTTGTTTCTTCAGTGATTCCGTCCACTTCAAGCACAACAGCTGCGACAAGTTCATCTTCAGTTGCTGATACGATATCATCAAGCAGTGCTGAGACATCCACAGTGGTTTCAAGTATAGAATCTGTTTCACTTGCAGTTACGAGTTCTGTAGAGGCATCGACAAGTACTCAAGTACTGTTATCGTCTAGCACTGAAATTACAACACCAACATCGAGTATACCAAGTGCAGTAGCTTCTACTAGTGTTCCTGTTTCGATATCATCAAGCATTTCTGATACTTTGATTGTGTCCCCCTATGGAACTTCATCAACAGGAATAATTACATCTGATTTGCAAACTAGTATTGGAGCTACATCATCGTTGCCTTCTTCAGTGATTCCGTCCACTTCAAATACAATAGCCGCGACAAGTTCATCTTCAGTTGCTGATACGATATCATCAAGCAGTGCTGAGACATCAACAGTGGTTTCAAGTATAGGATCTGTTTCACTTGCAGTTACGAGTTCTGTAGAGGCATCGACAAGTACTCAAGTACTGTTATCTTCTAGCACTGAAATTACAGCCAAACATCGAAGTATACAAGTGCAGTAGCTTCTACTAGTCTTCCTGTTTCGATATCATCAAGCATTTCTGATACTTCGATTGTGTCCCCCTATGGAACTTCATCAACAGGAATAATTACATCTGATTTGCAAACTAGTATTGGAGCTATATCATCGTTGCCTTCTTCAGTGATTCCGTCCACTTCAAATACAATAGCTGCGACAAGTTCATCTTCAGTTGCTGATACGATATCATCAAGAGTGCTGAGACATCAACAGTGGTTTCAAGTATAGGATCTGTTTCACTTGCAGTTACGAGTTCTGTAGAGGCATCGACAAGTACTCAAGTACTGTTATCTTCTAGCACTGACATTACAGCCACCAACATCGAACATACCAAGTGCAGTAGCTTCTACCTAGTTTCCTGTTTCGATATCATCAAGCATTTCTGATACTTCGATTGTGTCCCCCTATGGAACTTCATCAACAGGAATAATTACATCTGATTTGCAAACTAGTATTGGAGCTACATCATCGTTGTCTTCTTCAGTGATTCCGTCCACTTCAAATACAACAGCTGCGACAAGTTCATCTTCAGTTGCTGATACGATATCATCAAGCAGTGCTGAGACATCCACAGTGCTTTCAAGTATAGGATCTGTTTCACTTGCAGTTACGAGTTCTGTAGAGGCATCGACAAGTACTCAAGGTACTGTTATCCTCTAGCACTGAAATTACACACTAACATCGAGCATACCAAGTGCAGTAGCTTCTACAGTGTTCCTGTTTCGATATCATCAAGCATTTCTGATACTTCGATTGTGTCCCCTATGGAACTTCATCAAAGGAATATTACATCTGATTTGCAAACTAGTATTGGAGCTACATCATCGTTGCCTTCTTCAGTGATTCCGATCCACTTCTAATACAAAAGCTGCGACAAGTTCATCTTCAGTTGCTGATACGATATCATCAAGCAGTGCTGAGACATCAACAGTGCTTTCAAGTATAGGATCTGTCTCACTTGCAGTTACGAGTTCTGTAGAGGCATCGAAAGTACTCAAGTACTGTTATCGTCTAGCACTGAAATTACAACACCAACATCAAGCATACCAAGTGCAGTAGCTTCTACTAGTGTTCCTGTTTCGATATCATCAAGCATTTCTGATACTTCGATTGTTGTCCCCCTATGGAACTTCATCAACAGGAATAATTTCATCTGATTTGCAAACTAGTATTGGAGCTACATCATCGTTGTCTTCTTCAGTGATTCCGTCCACTTCAAGCTACAAAAGCTGCGACAAGTTCATCTTCAGTTGCTGATACGATATCATCAAGCAGTGCTGAGACATCCACAGTGGTTTCAAGTATAGAATCTGTTTCACTTGCAGTTGCGAGTTCTGTAGAGGCGTCAACAAGTACTCAATTACTGTTAACGTCCAGCACTGAAATTACAACACCAACATCGAGCATACAAAGTGCAGAGGCTTCTACTAGTCTTCCTGTTTCGATATCATCAAGCATTTCTGATACTTCGATTGTGTCCCCCTATGGAACTTCATCAACTGGAATACTTACATCTTATTTCCAAACAAGTATTGGAGCTACATCATCGTTGTCTTCTTCAGTAAATCCGTCCACTTCAAATACAACAGCTGCGACAAGTTCATCTTCAGTTGCTGATACGATATCATCAAGCAGTGCCGAGACATCCACAGTGGTTTCAAGTATAGAATCTAATTCACTTGCAGTTACGAGTTCTGTAGAGGCATCGACAAGTACTCAATTACTGTTATCTTCTAGCACTGACATTACAGCCATAACATCGAACATATCAAGTGCAATAGCTTCTACTAGTCTTCCTGTTTCGATATCATCAAGCATTTCTGATACTTCGGCTGTGTCCCCATATGGAACTTCATCAACAGGTTTAATATCATCTGATTTGCAAACCAGAATTGGAGCTACATCATCGTTGTCTTCTTCAGTGATTCCATCCACTTCAAGTACAAAAGCTGCGAAAAATTCATCTTCAGTTGCTGATTCGATATCATCAAGCAGTTCTGAGACATCCACAGTGGTTTCAAGTATAGAATCTGTTTCACTTGCAGTTGCGAGTTCTGTAGAGGCGTCAACAAGTACTCAATTACTGTTAACGTCCAGCACTGAAATTACAACACCAACATCGAGCATACAAAGTGCAGAGGCTTCTAGTAGTCTTCCTGTTTCGATATCATCAAGCATTTCTGATACTTTGATTGTGTCCCCCTATGGATCTTCATCAACAGGTATATTTATATCTGATTTGCAAACCAGTATTGGAGCTACATCATCGTTGTCTTCTTCAGTAAATCCGTCCACTTCAAATACAACAGCTGCGACAAGTTCATCTTCAGTTGCTGATACGATATCATCAAGCAGTGCCGAGACATCCACAGTGGTTTCAAGTATAGAATCTAATTCACTTGCAGTTACGAGTTCTGTAGAGGCATCGACAAGTACTCAAGTACTGTTATCTTCTAGCACTGACATTACAGCCATAACATCAAGCATACCAAGTGCAGTAGCTTCTACTAGTCTACTTGTTTCGATATCATCAAGCATTTCTGATACTTCGATTGTGTCCCCCTATGGAACTTCATCAACAGGAATACTTACATCTTATTTCCAAACAAGTATTGGAGCTACATCATCGTTGTCTTCTTCAGTAAAGCCGTCCACTTCAAGTACAACAGCTGCGACAAGTTCTTCTTTAGATGCTAATTTGATATCATCAAGTAGTGCTGAGACATCCACAGTTGCTTCTAGCTCTATAGAGGCATCAACAAGTGCTCAAAATTTGTTGTCAATTGCTTTTGAAATTACAGCAACGACACCGGAATTAACGAGTTCCGTAACAAATATTGCTTATGCTCTGTCTTATGTTTTCAGCATACCTGTTTCTTCTTTGTCCCCCTCTTACGATGGCATGGCCAACAGTTCTTTCTCTTCATCATATTTTCTAACCAGTTTTGGTTTTGCTGCTGAATCATCAATTTTTCCTACAGCTGCTATTTCTCCCACGACATCGATTTCCACAGCAAATAGTTTCTTTTATGGAATGATTTTGTCTTCAAGCTCTTCTCAAGTTCCATTGTCGATAAGCATAAGCGGGGTGACCAAGAGCACTGACATGGCTCTGTCGTCGTCAATAGGTTTGTAAACCGCCTTTTTACTATATTGTAATGGTTTCTAGTTATTGAAGGATTTTCTCCTGTAGCAATTTTCTTTTCTCCCGAAGTCTCTATTTATCATCTGAAGGGTATTCAATATCATCATGATAATTATTATTGTTCGGAATTTTGTCTCCAAATTTTTTGCCCTGATATATTTTCCTGATTGGCTAAAAGTTCTATTTCATACAAAGAAATGAATTATTAGGTATGTATTGAGCATTATGTCTAAGTTCAACATAGTTTGAAAAATTCAATTAATCATTTTTGGAACATTGTTGAAGATTTCAAAAACATAAGGTTCTTTATTGATTTGGATGATTTTACTGTATTAAAAGATTTCATTTTACGTTGATTCGAGTGATTACAAGGCTTCTTTGCACTGTTAGATTTTACAGTATAAACTAGTATAAATAAATATATATTTATTTCTATTATTATATTTATTATTATTATAGTTATCTATCTTTACTTTTTCAGCTTTACTTGTTAAGCAATCATAAATTTTTACGTTATCATTCGTGAACTTTTTTATTTCATATTTACTCACTCTTGTAATTGATTTTGGTTGTGAAACCAGGCTTGCAAATTCCAAATTATTTTGTTATAGTGAGATTTGAAATTGTAGTTTGTGTTGAATTGAAAATTAAATCCTTCCATTGTCTATTTCAGTAAAATTTTCACCGCTTAATAAGGCCTGAACTCTTACAGAGTTTTTAAATTTTGCTTTCAACATCAAAGAAAAGGAACTTGTTAGTTTTTTAACTTCTACGTCAATTTGCAAAAGTATCTGAAAATTTTTTCTTTTTGGATCTATTATGAAGCATTGAGAAAAGTTGATAAACATACTTCTCTTTACATTATTCAGCAATAAGGAATTTTCTACGAATGATGAATATTCGTCTGCTACACTAATAACTATACGATGTATGAATCTGTTAATCGAAATTCAATATTGCCATAAGAGCGTTTTCTCATCTCTTTCGGAATACGATGCACTCTCCGTAATTTCAATATTGCCATAAGAGCGTTTTCTCATCTCTTTCGGAATATGCACTTTCCGTAATTGGTAAAAACTTTTATAAAATGAACATTTTTCCGCTCAGTATAAACTTGTATGAGGCTGGTCTTTCAGTAGCGAAAGTTTCTGTTGCGTCTAAAATAATTAAATTTGTTATCGTTTTTCTTTTGTATTTCAAGCCTTTTTATTGGCTTGTGAAGATGTAACCAAAGATGCGGACTGGTTGAAACATTTTTAACCCTTGTTGATTAATATCATGCTTGGCAAGAGGTTGCTTTTGCATTGATTAGGCTACTAGTACTGTGTCTTCAAAAACAGTACTAATCTCAGTTTTCTCTGAAAGGTTTAGCTATTAAATGATCAATAGAATTGAATTCGTATATCCCAATTATTTTAAAAGGCTTGCGATTTATCATCGTGTCAAAATAAACATGAAAAACTCTACCAAATTGCAAATATTTAAATTTACTTCTCAGAAAATACTTGGAGGGTCAGTATTTGGAGAGTCATAGAAAGTATTCTTAGAAAGTGTTTGGAAGGTCAGCATTGCATCAGTTCTTTGTCTTTTTGTGGGCGCCTTTGCCGTGTGTTGTTTGGTATGTAAGATGAAACTATGTTTTACCTCGATTTAGATATCAACGAGTGTGAATTAGGCTCTGGACCTTGTCATGTAAATGCCTCCTGCACCAATTACGTTGGCTCGTATGCATGCTCTTGCAACCAAGGATTCACTGGCAATGGCACAAGCTGCAGTGGTACATTCCATAATATATTCACCTTTGATATTTTACTGTTTATATTCACTAACAACACTCAAAATTTCATTCAATTTTCGTTTGTTCAGATATTTAGAACCTTTGTTTTAAATTTGATATAATATACACAGAATTATGTCAAATTTCCATTTATTTACAATGGAGTTTTTGCAAATATTTCAAGGTTTTTTATATATTATAAAACTTCGTCGATATGGTTTACTGTATATTAGGGCATAATCTTTGCAGTTTGGCCGATTTCCTTTCGCTAAATATATGTCGTTTAAATATTTATGCGAAAGCAAAGTGTTTCTGTCGTAAAGTTTTCTTGTTTTTTTAAACAGATATAAATGAATGCAATGCAACACCTGCCCCTTGCAATGTTAATGGGGTCTGTTCTAACACAGTTGGTTCGTATAGCTGCTCTTGCAAACCTGGCTATCAAGGGAATGGAACATTTTGTGGCGGTATATTCAGAAAGTTTTTTCTACTAGAAACTCACCGGTCTACTCGAAATTTCTTTAACAATTGTACTTTGATGGTTCTTTTATTGGTACAAATCTTTTCTCTTGGTTTTTTAGAAAAGGAATTGGCATCTAGCTTTTTCTTATAACTAACAAAATTTTAAAGATAAAAAAATTGTAAACAGCTACATACAAATCAATCTTTTGGTGAAAACCTTTGCTATGTGTTGTTAGCTATGGAATAAGAAACTGTTTATCTCAATTTAGATATCAAAGAGTGTGAATTAGGCTCTGGACCTTGTCATGTAAATGCCTCCTGCACCAATAATGTTGGCTCGTATGCATGCTCTTGCAACCAAGGATTTACTGGAAATGGCACAAGCTGCAGTGGTACGTTGCATAACTTACTCACATTTCTTATATGACTGTAAATTACCAATATCAGCCTGCATATTTTCATTTCAAGCTTTAGATGAAATCACGATTTTCGAACCAAATTTTGATAAATGTGCATTGAAGATGTGCTTAGTATCTTATACAAATGCATTACAATTCAAGTATTTTAGACACGTGTGTTTATTTGTATTTCCAAATATTCTGCTCTATCAAACAGATATAAACGACTGCAATGCGACGCCTGCTCCTTGCAATGTCAATGGGGTGTGTTCAAACACAGTTGGCGCCTACACTTGCTCTTGCAAATCGGGTTACCAAGGAAACGGAAAAGTATGCACAGGTGTGTTGGCAATTTTTTGTCCTTTTCGCGAATAAACACACTTTCGTTTAGTTGATTAAAATAGTGATGTATTTTCTGCTACCTGAATTTTGGCATGGCCCTGGTCTTTATAGTCATTTTGTCCATAAAAATTACTATGATTTTTCTAACCAACATAAACGTTTCATTGCATCGTATATGCAAGCCGGTATTTCCTGAGATGCTATTTTCCAGGCAGTAGGGTTGTCTTCAGCATAGGCGTGAGCTGGGCTCCCACTTTCGAAGTTTTTCACATATTCTATATCACTTGCTAATTCTGATGGAGAGTTGTTTTGAAATTGAAACGGTTTTCTTATACAGACGTAACATGAACAGACAGCAATAACATTTTGCTGTATCAGATTGTTTCTAAATCTTTATGAGGTAACCACTTGAATGATATTTTTATCACTCATATTTCAGACATCAATGAATGCCTTGACTATAGTAAACACAAATGTGAGCACAACTGCAGCAACACAGCGGGTTCTTTTTCCTGTTCTTGTCTTGCTGGTTATCGCTTGATTAACAACACAAAATGCGCTGATATTGACGAATGTCAAGAGGGACTGCATAACTGTCATATGTTTGCCACTTGCCTAAATAAACTTGGCTCCTTTGCTTGCTCCTGCAATGCTGGCTATACTGGAAATGGAAAGTGGTGTAGAGGTTCACAATTTTGTTTTAATTCATATTTAGAACTATCTAATATGTCATAATTTTTAGTTCTTCTCAATATTAGTTCAGATTCTTCTAAGGCAGTAACGTTTCGAGACCTTGCTAGAAAGATACTGGTTGTCTAATTATCAAAAATGATGGTGTATTCGATCGACAGAAGCTGACAAAATGGTTTTTGGTCTATCTTATATATTCTTTGATCATTACCTTATCAATTACTGCATAAAATGCTTTTGAATCTACAGCAAATATGACCTGAGGCACAAATGGCCTATTAGAAAAAACCAGGCTTGGTATATTTTGTTCTCGTCATATAGCGAATTTCAAACAATGAAAAATTGCTTTAAGAACAGTCAGGAGGCTTATTGGGGATTATTGGGGATAACGATAGCGAGACTGAGAAGTAAGGTAGAATATTTGTGATGTCACTGGAAATGAAAACAAGATTTATTTGAAGTATTGATGACAGTCTGCTCCTAAACGACTACAAGCCGTGTATAGATTGTTCTTGTTCAAATTCTTGTTTGATTTCTATTCATTATGTATCTCTGTGTGCTTCTGCTTTTTATATGTTTGATTCCGACTCTATAGATTTTTTTCTTTTACAGAGGATCGACTATTCATATTTAATCAAGAATTACTCCAATCAAATGTTGACGATAAAACAATCCGGTTGTTCGTTTCATCTGGCATTCCTCTTGGCAACAGGATACACAAAACATTATATGTAAGCTTCTTTGTATTTTTCCTCTTCGTGCCAAATGAGCTATTTCTTGAGAAGATTTTTGTTGCATCTAAAAGATAAAATGCATATTTGCTTGCTTGCTATGCCGATTGCTTGATGCTGACACTAGTTACATTGGATCTAGCTGCTTTAACCATTGGATCAAATATGTTGCTAATTGGTTTATAATATTATTTCGTTGATAATTTTAACTACTTTTGAACTCTTGTTGCTAGCTTCATGAATACTTTTAATGAAACTATCAAATATGTTGCTAATTGGTTTATAATATTATTTCGTTGATAATTTTAACTACTTTTGAACTCTTGTTGCTAGCTTCATGAATACTTTTAATGAAACTAGATCAAATATGTTGCTAATTGGTTTATAATATTATTTCGTTGATAATTTTAACTACTTTTGAACTCTTGTTGCTAGCTTCATGAATACTTTTAATGAAACTAGATCAAATATGTTGCTAATTGGTTTATAATATTATTTCGTTGATAATTTTAACTACTTTTGAACTCTTGTTGCTAGCTTCATGAATACTTTTAATGAAACTAGATCAAATATGTTGCTAATTGGTTTATAATATTATTTCGTTGATAATTTTAACTACTTTTGAACTCTTGTTGCTAGCTTCATGAATGCTTCTATTGAAACTAGAAACTGCTTTAATACTTTCCAGGGTTGCTCAAATGGATATTTCAGTTTCACGAAAAAGTTCTGTAACTGGAACCCAGATTTCGCTGTCGGCCATGACATTGTAGGAGCATATTGGCATGACTTGGACTTTCGTGGTGGTGAAGGTGGATTTCTAGCAACAAGGCATGACAACACTGAAACAGATCAAATCAGTGTCAAACTCTTTAATCAGACAAGAAACTACTTGCAAAAGTATTCCAACGTGACAAATTTTAATCCAACTTCAGTAGTGCTCGGAACATGGAAAAATGCCACTCCATATCCTTACTACAATTACATAGGAAAAAATACGGTGAGTGTCTACTTTTTATGCATCAAAGTTTAAAGACTTTTCACGATTTGTTATTGTCGGGAATTTTAGTGCCAATTTAAATGTCATTCGTTGCTGGGAGGTGGATTGGCAAACAGCAATGCTTTTGTAGCTCTGAAGTGAAATAGCAAAGGAATAAACTAAAAGCGAGTAGGTTATGAACTGCAAGCAAGTAAGTAATAAACTATAAGTAAGTAAATTATAAACTGTAAGTAAGTAAATTATAAACTGCAATCAAGCAAGTAATAAACTATAAAAAGGTTTTCAATGAACATTTGGCAAGTAAGTACAAAACTGTTAGCTATTAAACTTCATTTATACAAATTTACACACATACCATAACTGCTGTTGTCTCTCTCCGTGTTGAATTGAGTATCAAGTGTCACGCAGACATCAGATTCTCAAAAATTGGACAGTATTAAATTATGTCATGAGGCAACGTCTCATCTAAAATTTCAGACCAATTAGTAAGAGCTGCGAAAACTATTGCTAATCTTAATTAACGCTATTAATGCTATTAGTTCTTAATGCTATAAAAGTTCATTGTTTATTTTATTCGTGTACAATTGGTGCTATTGTCCTCCTCTTTAAATAAACAGTTTTGCCCCTGCAGCTAATTTCCCTTGGAAAAGGCTATGTTGCCGAAAGGAATGTTCACATCAACATTAATCACACTTATCTTTTTTCTTTGTTGTTAGTTTGCCACTTTCCAAATCAATATAGCAACGGATGGAAAAACAACCCATGTATCAGTTGTTTATGATGATGGAGGAGTGACATGGTCACAGGATTGGATTAATCCTCAGATCGGCTACATTCGGAATGTGGCAAGCAACAGAGATGCATTCAAGATGAAACTGAATTCTGTAGGCTTTCCTAATACCTATGGTTTTGATGCTATTGCTGGAAATACAAATCATCCGGGCAGATGGTCCTGGAAACTTGCCGATAATTTAGATAACAATGATGCTGTTTGCTATGCCTGGTACAGCAAACAGCCAAGTGCTTTATACATCAATGCAATAAAGACGAATAGTAGAAGTGACTGTCCTTGTCTTTTTGCCCAAGTCATCTTAGACAGAAGGTTTAGATTTTCGTCGTCTACGACTAGCGTGGTTTGCTTTTCACAACGTAATACATTTACCTTCATTGGGACATCGGTGTCATTCCATACAGCATGCTGTTACAGTTGGATTGATTTGTCATTAATTAACACTTTGATACCTGAACTGGGAATTGCAACACAGATGCATATTTCACAGCAATTTAGCTGGTTTTTTATCCTGGCTTCTCGATATTATCGACAAGTCTCAAGAAGCCAGGCAATCATTGATGACAAAAATGCATTCAGTGCTTGTTGTGAACGGTCGTCGCTATGTTACTTGTACACAGAGAAGCGTCCAGTTCCAGCTTGTTCCCGTTACGTTCCTCCCATAATGGGTGAGTCAAATTCCAATTCAATCGTTTACTCGTCACATTTCGCCCAAAATTTCTCATCATGAAAAACTGCATAAATAAACCTACTTCTGAAGCTTGAAATACTCAACATCTTTTTCGCCCTACGTATTTCTCGTCGTTTTATCCACCAGAATGATATTTACATTAGTTATTATTTTTCTAGCATGGACTGGAGGAGACCCACACATTCAGACTTTAGACGGCTTTACCTATACCTTTAACGGGATTGGTGATTATACTTTGTTGGCAGTAAGGAACAGCAGCGAGTTCTTAATTCACAGCAGAATGAGCATAGCCACAGTTAGTTCCAATTCGTCAGCAGACAGGTCAAGGGCAACTGTATTCTCTGCTTTTGCTATGAAGACAGATCAAGGAGCATTGGTCGAGATCTACCTTAACACCACAAGTAGGTTTAAGAAATTTTCTATGAATTCTGCCATATTTAACATCCGTTCATACATAATTTCTCACTTCAAACATATTCTGCAATTAGTAATTATTTTCTGCAAATCATTGAAATTTATCCTCCGTGTTATGCTCCGGTTTAAACACAATCTATTTTTCTATGTAAGCTGGCATTGTAGAGCTGTATGTGCAGAAAAAGTCGTATCCGACAAGCTCCTTCAGCGCAACTCAAACTATCAATGGTACCGACATAACATGGACATCTGGCAACAAGACGCAGTTAACGGTCATTTACGAATCTGGAGTAAGCAGTGTTGTTGATGTATTTGAAAACCAGCTGACAATTCAAGTGACATCCTCGTCAAATTTTTACAATAAGACAATGGGGCTGCTTGGACTAAACAATGGCGATACGTCAGATGACTTCACAAGACCGGATGGGTCAACACTTCCAATCAACTCGACCCAAGAAACTATTTATTATGAATTTGGAAAGCTTTGTAAGTGGCGTCATGTTATTTCATTTGCGTTTATTGTATTCATCATGATCGAAAAAGGCATTTTATCCCATTAATTTTAGAAAATAGTTTGCAAGCTAATATTGTTGTATATATTGGCTCTGATTGACTATACGCGGGACAAAGCCAACTAAATTGGCAGCTGATGAATTTGTTTCTCAGAAAACATCATAACTATCGATTAAACATGATAGCAGCTACAAGTAGTTTTTGTTCTCGTTAGCACGACTAAAATGTACGCTTTTTGTAATCATTTTAGGGAATGTAACAAGCAATGAATCGCTGTTCTCGCTGCCATTCCTGGAGGCGAACGACAGCTTTGTTCCTCTTTTCTACGACAATATCGAAGAGCTTTTTGGTAACAACACACAACTTAAAAGTGAAGCAGAGACTATATGTGGTGCAAATAACTTTGTTTGTCTGTTTGATTACGTGATGACCAAGGATACGAAAGCTGTCACAGAGTCTCAATCGTCGCTTAAAGTCTTTGAAGAAGAAGAAAAAATCTTAAGTAAATACAATTTTTTGACAGAAGTCTTTTGCGTTTATTGTGGAAACAATTTAAAACCCAGTTTGCTTTTATGGCCAAAGTACTTTCGAGAAAAACTGCTACGTTAAAAAAACATGATATAGTCGCATAACATATTATACCTAACGCGTAATAACATATTATTCTGATAGTTAGAGCAAAGTTACATGTTTTTGACGCATCTTCCTTAGTATTTACCATTGATGTCTACTACATGGTGAATTTGTGAATAGCGTTTCTACTCTGGCGTTACCCGTTTCCTTGGAAGAAATATTTGTTTGTTTGTGCTGCACTGATTCTCTAGGAAGACTTATCCTCTTTGACTGCATACTCTTTTTCATAGAAACATATCCACCCACCATGACTGGACCATCAACTTTGACTGTTACATACCAGCAACAGCAGAATTTCCACGTCTTTGCATCAAGCAACATATCATCCAAGCTTGTGTACTCCGTTGCGACAAATGACACTAACATCTCAATAGACCCAGATTCTGGTAATGTGACGTGGTTTGTCAACAGCAGTGACTTCCGTCTGAAATTTGTGGTTACCGATTCTTTCAACAACACAGCTTCTCTTTCACCAACTGTTACCCTGTGCTATTGTTTGAATGGGGCTACCTGTGATCCTACTGTTATGAATTCACAGTCCCAGCCAATAAACAACCTCCTTTTCTACGGTGAATGTTCCTGCGCAGCTGGCTTTACCGGAGCTTTCTGCCAAGAGACAGTTAGCTACTGTACAGAAGACCCTTGCTTCGAAGGAGTCAACTGCACAGACAATGCCACAGCTAAGGCAGCAGACTGCGATCCATGTCCAACTGGATATATCGGTGACGGTCGCAAATGTTTCGGTATGTTTCAAAATTTTGTTATATATGTTTTGTTTTCTCTTTTCTTAATATTCATATCGTATTTTTGTATAAGAGATACGAGTTTGCTTTTGAAAACTTGCATCCTTAAAATGAGCAAAATTAAAAAAAATTTTCGCACCAGCATTTGTGCTGTAAAAGATTTACATACTATTGAGACATATTTTGCAGCTAATCCAGCATCCAGCACTGCAAATTGCAACAAATTGTTATTGTGGCGAGACGAGCAAATATTTTGAATTATCCTTTAAAAGTGAAGATTGTCTATGGAGTTGAATCTATAATGGCGACATCTTTCAGATTATAGGTAGAGCCCGATCGTCGTTCCATCTGGCAGTTATGGAATATATCTACATAAGCATGAAAAACCGCTATTGTGTAGACAGAAGGAGGTCGTTTTCTACTTAGGACTCTAGTGGTAAAATTTTTAACGGGCAAGCAGGACTGATTAGGTAACCTCAGCAGTCATGTGCTCGCGTTTTCTGATTGGCCTATTTCAATCCACAACTCCGTATATATATTTCCTAGCGCACAGTTTTCGATCTATGTTCTGACGGTTTATACGCTGAAGAGTGTCAGACGAAAAGCTCAAGTATGACTCAAGATTTTTGCTTTTTTCAAAGCCATTTTCAACTTTTGTACCACGAAAGGAAGTTGAGTCTAGAATGAAGAATTAGATGGGGTTTCAGGTTTTACTTGAAAGCTTTCTTGCTGATTTCAAAAATGACAAAACAAAAAGCAACATGACCGTGAAGAGGCATGCAATTAGTAAGACGGTGATACACTAATGGGAATCGTACTCAAATAACATCAAAAGGATTTACAATAAACTTGAAAAAGTTTAAAATACGATTGAAGTTTCTCACGGGAAAGGATTTCTCGTTACAGTAGATAGGATAAAAATTATTTAAAATGATTGCTATTGGAATTACTTTTTAGATTTCGATGAATGCGTTAATAAGACAAGCAAATGCAATCAAATTTGTACCAACACACTTGGCAGCTACAACTGTTCTTGTTATTCTGGATATAGTCTTACTAACGAAAGCTACTGTTCCGACATCAACGAATGTACTCAAGGCTCTCACGACTGCAGCCCTTTGGCAACCTGCATCAATACACTTGGGAAATATAATTGTTCCTGCAACTCTGGGTATACTGGAAATGGCACATTTTGTGGAGGTAACTTTCATTATTCTAACTTATTCATGATTTTTTTCTTCTATTTTTGCGGAAACCTCTCCCAACTCTATTTTTTTTCGGTTCCTCGGGACAATGATCAATTTTGGAAACCGGAGATGAAAATTCAGAAATAGGAATTTTGTTGTTCCAAAGACCAAATTTACGATAAATGTCAGTAGAAACGTCGGCTACGTTTTTCCTGGTCTAAGTGTGCCTTCATTTCTTAGTGTTAGCTTTGACGGAAAATCCAGTTATTTTGGGGCAATTTTTCACAAAGAATTTATCACAGTAGAAATTATTTTCATGCTTTTGAAAACAAAATTCAAAGGAATAGAATTAATTTGCACCAAGATGATAAAATTAAAATTGGTGCTAAGAAAAGCAGGATAGATTTCTGAAATTATTCTGGCTTGAGCTGTTGCCGATTGTTTTACCATAGAAACACCATTTCATCTTGTTAGCTAATGTTTATTTTTCGATTTTGTAAACAGCATTCACACCATTTCATCTTGTAAGCTCTGGTTTTTCTATGTACAAGCAATTAAAAAGATTTTTAAAATTTTTAAAAAGATTTTTAAATTTGAGCTGTTGCCGAATTTTTATTAATTTAAAAGATTTTTAAACATAATGCCCTAAATTTCAAACTTTCGCTTGTATCCGACTTATTTATCGAAATTTTTTTAGCTATTTTACTCAATCTGTTATTCAAGATATTGTATTATTTTTGATAAAGAAAAACTTTGCAGATAATTTTTCGGTAGACTTTCTTGAACCAGAAACAGATTTATTTTTTACAAAATATCGCCCTTTTAATTAATGCAGTCTTTATTGTCAGAAACTCACAATTAACAGCAAATATAAACTAAACAACATTATCTACTTTTATTCTAGATTTCAATGAATGCCTGTTGGTTTCTACCAATGAATGTGATCAAATTTGCAACAATAACATCGGTGCATATAATTGCAGTTGCAGAGAAGGATACAGTTTAGTAAATGGATCACGCTGTGAAGATATCAATGAATGTTTATCTAGCGCCACAAATCAGTGCCAGCATATATGTACCAACAATATTGGTGGATACAATTGCAGTTGCAGAGAAGGATACAGTTTAGTAAATGGAACACATTGTGAAGATATCAACGAATGTTCATCTAATGCCACAAATCAGTGCCAACATATATGTACCAACAATATTGGTGGATACATTTGCAGTTGCAGAGAAGGATACAGTTTAGTAAATGGAACACATTGTGAAGATATCAACGAATGTTCATCTAATGCCACAAATCAGTGCCAACATATATGTACCAACAATATTGGTGGATACAATTGCAGTTGCAGAGAAGGATACAGTTTAGTAAATGGATCACGCTGTGAAGATATCAATGAATGTTTATCTAGCGCCACAAATCAGTGCCAACATATATGTACCAACAATATTGGTGGATACAATTGCAGTTGCAGAGAAGGATACAGTTTAGTAAATGGAACACGCTGTGAAGATATCAACGAATGTTTATCTAGCGCCGCAAATCCTTGCCAGCAAATATGCCATAATTCTGTAGGCAGCTACAACTGCTCCTGTTATCACGGCTACAAATTAGTGAATTCAACTAATTGCGAAGAACACACGTCAGTAGGTCAGCACTCCTGGTCACCATCCATACTGGGAGATAAAATTCCGGCTTCTGCTTCCATTTTGACGCCCTATTCTACGCAAGACAGCTCGCTGTATATTAGTACTTTTGCCACTTTGTCAGACGATGTCACATCCATGTCCAGCAGCTTTTTTGGCAGTCATTCTTCAATTGTTAGTGTTCAAGCTTCGCCTTACTCTGATATAGTCTCCCTTCAAACAGTTGACGGAAGTGTGAAAACTATATCTATTGAAAATTTAAAAACCTTTTCCGCATCATATGGAGAAGTTCAGAGTACATCTTCTAGTGCTGTCTTGGTGGAACCAAGTTCATTGCCTACCAGAATCCAGTCAGACATCAGTAGATTTCAGCCTGTGAAATCTTCTACAGAAATCCAGGAAACTTTGTCATCTGCAGCCATTAGCCAGCTCTCTTCAGCAATCGAAAGCTCAATAACTCAGATACCATTGCAGAAAACATCATCATTTGCAACGGTTTTGACGACACTAAACACTTTAAGTCCGTCGAAAAGCACCCCTGACGCTCTTTCTTCAGCAGCTGTAAGTTTGAACATCGAAACATCAGCTGGAGCAATTCAGAGTACATCTTTTAGCGCTGTCTCATTGGTTGAAACGAGCTCATTGCCTACCAGAATCCAGTCAGACATCAGAAGACATCAGCCTTTGAAATCTTCTTCAGAATTCCAGGAAACCTTGACATCTGCAGTTGTTAGCCGATTCTCTTCACTAGTCGAAAGCTCAGTTGCTCAGTCATCAACATTTGCAACTGATTTGACAACACTAAGATCTTTAAATCCTTCGAAAAGTACTATAAACGCTTTCGTTTCGGCGGTTGCCAGCTCAGAGATTGTTTCAAAATCCAAGCAAGTCACTTCTATGATAGGATCAACAGTTTCTGATACTCTTTCGATTACAGCTGCGTCTGAAACAGTGAGTGATTTTAGCAGTGTATTGTCGCCATTTTTGACAGTAATCCCATCCGTAGTAGATCCTACATCTTCGGATAAAAAAGTAACTGCCTCAACCACGTCTTTGCTTAAAGAAGAAAACTTCTCCGACACTTCATCTGCAACCAGAACGTCTTCAATACCAAGTTTTATCACAATACGTCCGACCACAACAACCTCCTCTTCATTCAGTTATTTTACCAGTCCATCCACACAATATCTCGTTTCCATTACATCAGCTTCTTCATCATTGCGATCAGAGGACGGGGGCGGCTCATCAGTACCAAAAACAGTGAAAACTGGCGCTGTTCAAACTACTGCTCAATTCCCCTCAAGTCAATCTTTTGACGATAAAACCACTCAAATTGCTCCTATATCTGCATCGACAAGTTCTGCTCCTGTGGTATCAGTTAGCTTGTCTTCCTCGAAACAGATTCCTGCAAGCATCATTTCTAGTTCTGCGTTCTCATCAACGACCAATAAGACGTCATCACCAGGCATCACGAAAACGACTTCTTTCGCAGCTGCTCTCTCATCATCTAGTAGCAGCGTCTTCCAGCCAGGTATGACATCTAAGCTTCATTTTCGAATCAATCAATTTCAATAATACCTCTTGATCGTTACTTTTGTATTTATTGTTAGAAACTCGGACCTGGATGTGCTATAATTTTATGTTCTTTTCACAGTGACAACAACCATTACAACGCTGCCACCCACTACTACGTCAAAACCAGGTATATTTGCAGACCAACTTAACTGTGCAGCATTGTGTAGCTGCGACAATGTGTATTCCTGGACAAATGTAGAACGTGATTCTAAAAAAATTGAATGTTTGAGCTGTAGAAAGAAAATTCCACTTTCTCTAATTTCTCATTTCCAATCGATCTTATCTCTCATATTTTTGTAATTCAATTTATAATATACATAAGTACTAGTCGTTGATTTATTATGGTTACTGAAAATCTTTTCGGAAGCAGAAAAGATGACCTTTATCTCAGTAACTTTTGTCAGAAATTTACCAATGACATTGTGTCACATAAATGCTAATGCATCATTCTTAGACAAGGATTTATTGTTTGTTTTTGTCAGGTGCCTGCCAAACCAACCCTTGTCGAAACAATGGACAGTGTCAACTACTGAATGGCCAACCAAAATGCATCTGCCCAAATGGACTCACAGGAGCAACCTGTGAAAGCAGTAAGTTTAAATCTATGGTCGGCAAAAGGCTGCTAATTTTCATTTCTGATTTTTAGCAAAGGTTCTAAAAATTCTATTGGCATGTTGGCTTTGTGGATACAATGTTCAGAAAGTATATATTCAAATCTTATCTTGACAACCCTGTGCTTCTGCAACTTTGTATGTATTAGTATCTCCACTAAAAATATTGTCCACACAATCAACCAATGGATCAAGTATAACGTTAACCTGAGAACCAAAGCCCTATAGATTCAAACGAAGTAAGAACAGAGATGGGATATTGCGGACATCAGACCCATAAAGGAACGTCCACATTTCATTTTTATAAAAAAAAATTCTAATCTGGAGAGGAAATTCCAAATGTTTTTTATTTGATAGCGGATTCCCCAAAGGTTTGGACAGACTCAGTTCTTGGAAAAAGATTGATATGAAATTTTTGAACTTCTGGATACCGAGCGCCTCTTGATTTTTTTTAAATTAAAATATGAAATGAAACTGAAATATTAACTTTGGCTTTCAGATCTCATCATGGTAGAAGGAAACGTTACTGTACCTAACTTGATATTGAATGGCCAACCATTGGACCTTGAATCACAGCAAACAAAAGATGATTTAAAGAATAGCTCTTCTCCTCTATACAAAGATCTTGTCGCTTTATTGCAGCCAGAGGTAAATTTGATCCTATAAAGGTCTAAATCTGACATTTTTCGTGATTGATTTGCTGCCAAAATTCTAAACTGTACATGCAAAGTGCTGGTTAGGGGACCATGTGGACATTCGAATTCTAATAATGAAATGTTAGTTATGAAATCTTTGAACTAATTTGCTGCCCGATCGTCTAAACGAAATTTTTTTTTAAAACACAGAGAAGCGGAAAATGTTTCCGCTTTTCCATGACATTGTCAATTGTGCGCCACCAAAGGTTTTTTTGGAGATTTTTCTGATCAATGTTTTAACCAAATTCTTTCACCTAGCATTTTTCATCTATTTCTATATTGTACCATTTCTCTTAATATTTCAAAATATATTTGAAAGAATTTCCTTTAGTTGTTTTAAATTTCAAACCTATAACACAATTTATTTGTTGCTATTTTGAAAACAAGGGATATGAAATGTTAAGTGTTAGCATGCTGTAAAGATTTTCTAATACTAATAGGACATCATTCTGACAAGCAAGCTCATTATTTGAGCTTATTGTAATCGGAGGCACTTTCTTACTTAATCTAAATTTCTCTACCATTCCAACATTCCAACATTCCAACATTCCAACATTCCAACATTCCAACATTCAATTTCCTGTTTTAGGATATTTGCATTTAGGTATAAATTTGATAAATGAAAAACTTTTTTTATCCTGTTTCATTGTACCAGAAATAAGCACTCATTCTAAATTGTTCTGCATCATAACGCTATTTTGAATCAATTCTTTGCATTCAAACTCTATTTTGTCATATTACAGCCTAAATATTTATTAGTGCTTTTGTTTGACAAATTTTATCATGTTCTATCTATCTTGCTTCTTATTTGTCAAAGATAGATCGCATTGCTATCAAAATTGCTTTCTCTATTTATAGCTACTTCAAAAATTCAGATCAGTACGACCAAATGTTGAGGACGTCGTTATAAAGGCATTTAGGTACATCATTCGTATCATACTTTTGTTAATGTCGTTGCCATTCCTGCTTTCAGTTTAGATGTCAAGTTGTAACTTTTAATGTTACTTATGTATCTTTATTCCTACCATGTATATTTACTCAAAGTTTTGATTAATTTCTACTATCTAGTGTTCCTGTTGCCAGTAACTAAGTTTAAACATTTTTGTTTCTTGTCGAATAAGCACAGAAATTGCTAGCTTAAATCTGAATTAAAATGACTAAAATGTAGCATCATTAACATAATGTTTGTGATCTTCCAAATCGCCTTAGCACGTTCTAGTTCTAGCTTTCGTGGTAGAAACCAGCCAAGTAAATGGTACTTTGATGGCACAGTTTGAAAAGGATGACCAATTTCTACTTAGAATGAGGGGAATCGCTAGCTCTTTGTAATTACAACCATGGGAATCTCGAGAAGTGATCATGTTGATAGAATGGACCAGAACACTACTCTTTAAACTTAGCTCGGCAGTGTGTTTAAAATTATTTTGTAAGCTAGGTTGTAGCAAGTACATCTGAAAAAATATTAGAAAAATCTTTTTGTCCACACCAGCCCCACCTTTCTATATTTCTTTATTTGCAAATAAGTAACATGTTAGATTCTACGTAAAAAGTTCTCTTAATGGCAAACAATTTTACTTTATTCTGGTTTGTCTAACTTAAGATAATGAAACTATTTGTCTTCCTTAAATTGGAACTAGATATTCTTCCTATGATGTCGCTGTACATTATAGAGAAAATAAAAATGTTCTGATACTATTTTAATTATAGTTCAATTCCTAAAGCATACAATTATATATCTTTAAAAGTTGTATTCAAAAATGAAACGAAATGTTTTTCCCGTAGGATTGGTAGTTTGATTATTGATGTGGAGATTATTTTCGGTTCTACGTTCAATGAAACTCTTGATTCACTGGAGACAGTTTTCCATGATGCCATCAACAACTCTCTTCTTGGGGTAGTTGCAAAAGTCGAGCTAACAGGTAAGGGGTAACTTTGCGCTACAGCATGTGCCGCATTCTATGATCGGATGTAGACGACAGTCGACCTGATTACGAAAAAGACTGTAAAACATTAAGACATTATGTTTCCCATGGTATTTTTCATTCCTTTTCTGACAAAAAAATCTACTTCCACCCCCTTCCCCCTATAACAATGTTGATAGGTAAGGCAAACGCGTAAGAAGGAACTTCTTAATTCTCTTACCCGTCTTAAAGTAAACCAACATTGTTCCTATGTGGGCAGGGGGGGGGGTTGTAGATGAATTTGACCTTGCAGACTGACTTCAGTGTTCCAGGACTTTTGGCAGGCATTTTAGACATCAGCCTTCCATGAAAAGACAAAGTCAGTTGCTTCTTAGCACGATGAGAAATATTTACCCCCAGCGTACAGAAAATCTTCAGAGTTCAAATCAGAATGTTATACGCAGAGAGAAAAGGATCTAGCCATTTTTTGGAGCTTTCTTGATCACAATGCTAGCATACATTCCCAATTGTTTGTTAATGTAACCCTTAGCTAAGAAGCTAATCACATTGAGATAACCATTGGGCCCTCAGTGCCACAACTTTATGTAAAGCCTAGCATAAATATAAGAGATTTTTAAGTATTACTATATGTAACAAGCTATTCGAGAAATGTTTATCTAAATTTGTAATGTTTTTATAGATGCCAATGAATGTTTAACGAAAAAATACTGCCACACATCGGCTATATGCACAAATACACACACTTCATATAAGTGCGAATGCAAGCCTGGTTATAAAGGAAATGGCTTTTCGTGTGAAATAATAGTGCACAGTGAGTATCTAACTTTCTATTTCGTAGTAACATTCACAAAACTTTAACAGTTTGCATTTTTATTATCAAATATTATTTAAAAATTTAGATTCAATTTATTTGGCAAAGCAAAAAATGTTACAGCCTTTACAATCTTCCGAGTATAGAATGGCACAACAATCATCGAAAAAATTAGAAAATTTAACTACCCAGTTGTGGATATATGTTTTATTTTGTAAAACCAATGCTTAATTTTCAGAAAATTACCTTCAGGAAATGATCCTAAAGTTGAGTAATGTTAGAATAAGGAAATGCCTGGTTCATTGGTTGTTTGCCTCGCTTTTCTTTCTCTCGCTTTACTTTTGATCCACACCTTTTTGCTTTCTTTTGGAATTTATCCAGCGTTTATACTTTGAGAAGTGTCAAAAAAACATCCTAGTAGAATACGTTACTACTTTTCCGTGCTATTTACAAGAAGTCTATTTAATTACTGCATTTTTATCTATGTCAGTAGGTTATTCTATGAAACGGATATGACTTTAACAACTCCACTCGTTTAATTCAACAGATTATCGTGATATTGCAATTGGGGTGACCGTTGGCTTGATTATCCTGCTGCTACTTTTGATTTTGTTGATAATTTTACTGATAAAGCGAAGAAAGAAAGATAAAGCGTAAGTTTCACATTTTATCTGATAATTCTCATTTTTTACAACTTTTGTCGAGTCTCCTCGAGATAGTTCTCAAGACAATTCAAAACCAATTTAATTAACTACAATCCCTCTTTCAAGGAAAAACAAAAAATATTCGCTACAGCTATTACGTTTATGCATTTTTTTATATTCATTGAAAAATATCAGCAGCGCTTCTATTTGACCATTAAATGCTACTGAATTTGCTTTCTGAAAACTTTCAAGCTCTTTTTGAGAAAGACAATAAAAAAACTGGTGAATATGTCACAAACTGGTGTATCTAAAACGGTGCCATTGAATGCCAAAGCATTTTGTTTTGAAAAGAGATAATAAATGATGCACAAGAAATGAAAGGGAAATGACAAAAAAGGAATGAAAATAGGAAAAAAGACACAATGAGTGATTGAAACATCATTTAAAATTGCATCATTGACATAAACTTTAATACTAGCATGATGGCAAAATATTTTGAGGCATTTCTAATTGATGAAATAAATTTCAGTGCTTAGATATTTCTATGATTCTATACAATGCTTTGACATTGCTTTGACATGAGTTTGTGTCATCTTAAGCTAAATGGCTTTTATTCTGACAAATATTTGCAATAATAGGAATTTTGATCATACCGTAAGGTACTAAATTTTAGAGAATTTATATTATTAAAGAGAGAGAATGAACAAGAACAAGCCAAACCGGCTGTTAGGAATATAAAGAAACCAAAGTAAAACTGAAAAGAATGTAAAAAAGAAAAGTATTAGGTGATGGCTGATGAAAATGAGTAAGAAGAGCAACTAAAGAAGATGAAAATGGTGTCTAGAGAAGAGTTATGGAAAAATAAAGAAGGAGGTGGGGAAAATAATCAAGGGAACCAAAGCTTCTTTTTGAACCCCTTAGAAAAATTTAAAATGGCCTAGGAGAAAAAAATTAAAGAAATACAGTTGAGATATTTTTAAGCATTTTGATTCCTTTCTAGGTTCATATCAGACCGCACATTGGAGATATTTGCGAGCCACATCGATCGGAAAATGCGAGCTCGTCCAGTAGAAGTAACAGATCTGCCAAAATCTGATAGCTTTGGAGCAACTGAATTCTCAAGGATTCCTCCAGATTTTTTTTATACAGAGCATGATTGCTAAAAATCGCGTATATATTTATTACATACGTAGAATAATGACAAGGGTATCTTTCATACGAATATTATTAATGTAAAATTTAAACAATTGTGACGAGAATGCTGTTTTACAAACGCATAGAAGCTTTAGTTCGTAGTTCAGAATACCTTCATTTTTTCAGCATTTATTTAGGAAAACATATCACAATTTTTCTTGCTTAGATGTGTAGCTATCTGCTTCTGTGACATAATGGAAAGCATGGTACGAGCTGTTATCGATTATGTTACAGAAAAGAAATGTTTAATGGCGAAAGAAAATCAGGTTCTTTAAAAGCCCTAAAAGTAAAATTATACAGTTTTACACCTTTGACATGTAAGTCCCGTGGCAAAACGGATTATCCGGTCGATTCTTTTGTATCATATAGCCTCACTTTCGCTATTGCCTTTATGGAGGCTACTGCCTCACTTAAATGCAATAGCGTAAAGAAAGTCTGAGTCCATTCCCGACCTATGGAGTAAATCTAATTTCCTCCAAGTGTCATAGTTCAATTTTCATAGTTAACATTATTAACAATGAATTGTTAAATTTCTCAGTCTTATTTCTATACTTTGTCGTGTCCATATAAACAAATTACATCAACCCCTTCACCTCCTCTTCCCCCTAGTATTTCTAGTTAACTTGAGGTGAGAAGAAATTTGTTAATAGTTTTCAGAATATTCTGTTAATAGAAAAAATACTTCGCAGAATATTCTCGTTTTGAAAAAAGGCCGCCGCCCGGTATTCTAGCAGATTGATAAACATTTTATTTAATTTTATAGAATTCATTTTGAAATTGTCAATTTTTTAAAAAAATTATTTTTATATTGAAAAATAGCAGGCTTTCTAATTATAGCACATTTTGCAACATGAATTCACCTATCTTTTACTTGCATCATCTACCTGTTCTGCGAAGGGATGAACTCAAGTGATTCATTATAGTTATGAACCAATTAATGCGACCGTTATTACCCACATGAACTTAATTATAAAATTAATTGATAAAAACATCCTAAAAATTGTGCAAAATTTTTAAAAAAACCGTACTTCCTCTAAAGAGCGAGCTATCGGACAGATGAACTAATAGAGAGAGAGAGAGAGAGAGAGAGAGAGAGAGAGAGAGAGAGAGAGAGAGAGAGAGAGAGAGAGAGAGAGAGAGAGAGAGAGAGAGAAAGAGAGCGAAAGAGAGCGAAAGAGAGCGAAAGAGAGCGAAAGAGAGCGAAAGAGAGCGAAAGAGAGCGAAAGAGAGCAAAAGAGAGCGGAAGAGAGCGAAAGAGAGCGAAAAAGAGCGAAAGAGAGCGAAGAGAGCGAAAGAGAGCAAAAGAGAGCAAAAGAGAGCGAAAGAGAGCGAAAGAGAGCGAAAGAGAGCGAAAGAGAGCGAAAGAGAGCGAAAGAGAGCGAAAGAGAGCGAAAGAGAGCGAAAGAGAGCGAAAGAGAGCGAAAGAGAGCGAAAGAGAGCGAAAGAGAGCGGAAGAGAGCGAAAGAGAGCGGAAGAGAGAGAGAACCCTTCGCCCAGTTTGATACTAAAGATAAAAGTTTTTTCCGCAAAAATAACATAAAGAAAAATAAAAAGCCTCGAAAATCAGCTCTGAATGAGTGACAGATTCGAGACAGCAATCATTAATGAAGAATTACTTTAATTTCACGTTGAAATTTTTAAAGAGTCCGAAAAAGTTATTAAAGAATCTGCTGTTGAACATGACAACATGACCCCAGTTTCTGCTTATTTAGGAAATATATCATTTCCTGAGCAGCCCCTAGAAACTTTCAAGAGTTTAAAAATAACGAGTTTCAAACCAACAGCAGCAGATACTCCCAAAAAATTTCCAGAAGTACTTGAGTTAAAAATGTGAGATCTTATACGAATAATAATTTTAGTATTCTCAATTTTGTTCCCGACACTTTGGCGGTCCACTCGGGGAAAACCTTCCTAGTTCAATTTTTCTGCGAATTTTGAGATATCAGCTGATGATTTAAGTACTTCTTTTCATTGAATTCTCTCACAATTATTGTAGTTATTGCCTTTTGGTGTAGCATTTCAATTAACGTCCAAATAATTTAACAAAACGTGTTTTTTCTTAAAATATTGTTTACCGCTCTATATTTTGGGCCACCCGTACTTTTACGGTAAAGACATAGCAACCAAGCTAAGGCTAAAGGCATGTTTAAGGAATTAGTAGGCAGAGATTAGATTCAGATTTGTTTTACAATTGCCTAAATTTTTTTTTGCTCTGCAGAAAAGTGGGTGGCCATGGCCCCCCTCCGGCCCCCGGTTTCGTCGGCCCTGAAATCTCTTCATTGCTTCTCCATTGAAATGCTGTCTATCGAATTCCTGTCTTTTTAAAAACCATCCTTTATGGGAAGGTAGACCAAAACAACATTATCCTGAACAAATTTTTTGTCTGTGAAGTCAGTAAATCGTGTATTTAGCACATTTCTCTGTTTCAGTGATTCAGTGAGTATTTACCTACGCGGATGAGAACGATCTTTAATATTCAGTTCAGCAACCAACCTCATGAAATTATAACCCTGCTATAAAGTCTTCATTAGCCAATTATCAGTGACATTGTTACTTGGCTATTTTAATAAATACCCTAGCATATACAAATTTGAACCTTTTTTTAACAGTAGAATCTAACCTCCTCCATAAAGCAATTACCTTTGTTACAAAAACAACGCGTTGGAATTTGTTATCTAGTTAAAATAACACATTTTATAGATGGCTTAAAAAATACTTTAAATTTTGTCCAGCTTCGATATTTTTAAGAAATGTTCGTTTTGAACCTAGATACATTCTTAAAGTTTCTCCTCTTTCAAATCTGAAATGGTTTCTGGGAAACATCGCTGGCCCTCCAATAGAAACCACGCTTTTTGAAAAAAAAAGGATATATGTTTGTCATGCGATTTTCTCTTATGAACACTGGAATACAGGCAACTGATAGAATATGCAAATTTACTAAGAGAAATATTCTTAAAGAATTCTTAAAATTGGACGATTTTGAGCGTGGATATTCTCATACACTTTATTCTGCCTGTAATGCCCTAAACTTGAAGCCGCTTTGGTCTTTATATTTGTTTGACCTTTGTTTTATTTGAGTACCAGTGAATTCAGTGTCGCTAATAGTCACTCGCTTTTGTCATTTAGAGATCACGACTAGATTTCTTGATTTCAACAGAGGTTTTTGTTTTAGCTGAATTGTATTATTCATTTATGAGCGTTAAGGTTCATGCTTTTTTTCTTGTTTTAGGCCTTGATGTGCTGCTTTTGATGCATATGCGGATAATAAAGAGTTGGGATTTCTTTAGTTTGGTTTTGCATGAATTTTTGACTCTTGACTCAGATAAGTGTGCCTTGATGTGCCTGTTTGTGATGCTTTTTCAAAGCTGTTAGCTTTTCCCGTCCCTCCCTTCCTTCAGCATAAGCGAAGTGTTTTTTCGAATTCTTGATAATTTCATTGTTTTCTTCAGTTTAGGGTCTATTTACATCGCAAGACCCTTTTCACAGATCTTTATGTTTTTATTTAGGATAGACTCTGCTCTTTAAGCAAATTATGTTTTTCTTCTCCTCTCAATGTCTTCTTAGGGAGCTATTTTATCAAAAATCAAGGACCTCCTTCGTTTATTTTCTTCTCCGAGTAAGAAATAAAACACTGCTACTGATTCGTTGATGCCTTGAATGGAAAACGTGCAAAGGTTACAGGAATGAGCAGAATACAAAACAAAATAGACTTTCTCGATGCTACTTTCCCCTCTTGTTAGTTTGTCGATGACTTTGTAGATTTCCTTTTATAGCTTTATGCATGTGTCATTAAATTAATCTCGCTTTAAGCACGGTCCACTTAGAAGCGGTTCAGTTTGACAGATTGGCTGTTCTTTAAAGAATGACTGGAAGCATAGCTGCCCTGAAAAATCTCAACAGCCTTTGAAAAACAAATGCAAGGGGACTAAAGCCTACACACAAAATAAAACAGACTTCCAAAATGTTAAACAAAGAACTTTCATCTATCAAAATATCTGAAATATACTTTATACCAAAAGAGGCTCTTCATGTCTGTAGATCTTAACGCATTTACTACACAAAGTTGTTAGCAATTATTGTCACAGAATAAAAATAAATTAAGATTATGTTAAAACGACCTGCCGTTAAGACAGAGCTAGTAAATCGATTCAGAATAATCCAGGTCCGGTAATCAAATAATCTAAGTTTGGTCAATCGAGGTCTGATCAATCCAGAAGCGTTAAATTGCCGCCAGTCACTTGCGGCCTTAAAAATTAAGATCCGGTTAACCGAAGTCCGGAAAATTGAGGTACGCTTAACCGAAGCCCGGTCGATACGAGGTGCGCTTTTTAGAAAATCCTATCAATCGGGGTCTGATCGATTGGAACCTGTTTAATTTCAGGGTGGAATATGGATCAAGTACTGTGTCATGTTTTGCACTGTTCGTCATTCAAACCTAACTTTTAAAAAAAAATCTCATGCATATTTCCTTTGAAAATCTCCCAAGAGAAAGGGTAATAGAAAGGGCGTAATGAGGTTTGGATAGAAGTTTAATGTGTCAAAGAGGTGGGGGTTATAGCTCAAATCGTAACGTTACGCGGAAAGGGTGTTAGGGACTCGTTACAATGTGTTAGAAGAAAAACGGGAGGTTGTATAAAAGGTTGCGTCATATAACATTTTAATCACACTAAAAACTGTAATACCGTTGAATGTTTGTATAGAAATTGAGGTTTGACAAAGCCTGTGCAAGAGGAAAAGGGAAATGCATAATAATACCTCGCGATATAAATCATAATAATAAATAAAGTTTAATGTCATGTTTGCAACCAAGCTTTTCCTGACAGATGATGCCATATTTCGGATCACTTTCAATCATCCTAAGTTTGGTATGATACCGCCTTAGATACACAGTTGAATGGGAAATCTCTTGCAGCTGGAGAACAGCTTTTGTCTTGCGCATTTTGTTGAATATGTCGTTAGTATAAGATGGCCTGGGAGTGAGGCAGCATCCGATCCGCATAACAATGGGCCTATAATCTAAAGGGGCTCTATTAATTCTTCTTGTTGATAAGAAATTCCCAGCCAGATAGCCATTTTCGCTTCATGATGTCTGCAGCACTGAGTGACGGAAATCCGTACGTAAATGGACTAAAGTGTTTGAACGACATTAAAACAAGCACGGCGAATCCAACACACACCAGGCCAAATATTTTTTGCAAAATTGGATAGCCCCTAAAAACAAATCGAAATCATTAGAATACTTCTAGAAAGCAATTTGCAATGGACAGGCATGGCAAGTAAAAATAGTCCTTAAGTTATTTCATTCATTTAAATATGCGATAAACCTGCAATAGTTAAGTTTCGTATGCTTTTTAAATGATAAAAAACAATAAATCAAACTTCTATATATTGGGTTAAATTAAAAGAACAAAACACTATTATCACCACATTTTGTCCCGTAAGTTCTTAACTAAATCAAAGGAAAATATTGTAAAATATAACAAATTTAAAGTCACAGAGAACATAGAACAAGTAACCAATCAAATGCTTAAAATTCAAGGGGTAAAGATGTTAGCAGCTAAAAAATAGAAAATATTTCGTCTAGTCTCAAGTTTCACTTAAGGTAGCCTCAAGTTTCACTATGTTAAATAACGTGTTAAAAACATATTGAGCCATGATAATGGTATTTGCACGATGTAATTCAATGATCTAAATTGATACTTAGCTACCTGAGTATGTTTTGTTGTATGTGATCAGCTAATACAGGAATCAGCAACAATTTGAATAAAAGAGCTGGCAAATAATGATGAATAAACAGGGTCCTTTCCATAGGGAAAAACGGCAGGTAATGAACGAAGTACCCTCCGATGGTGAGTAGGCCTATAAATGTAAACAGCTGCCATTGACCTGCAAAGAGAGGTTCGCGTATTAGACTCGTTCCTGGAAATAACGAATACGAGGACACTTAGTAAAGAATGACTAGTTATGATTTGCTAAGATAAGGTTTTATGATTTCTTCAAACAACAGCAATTTGAATTAGGTTTAATATTTTCTTGATAAAGTCAGACTTCATATGCTGTGATACATATTGAGTCTAAACAGGCAGAAAATTGTAAAAATCTGGTCTGAACTTTTCGGCATAACATCTTTTCTAGCAGGCAAATCCCCTTAATTTTCTCTCCAAGGTAACCCCAACCCCAGCCCCCACCAGGGTCAAAGTCTAAAATTAATTTACAAATAGCTTTGTCATACATCGTAAAAAAAGTTACCAGAAAAAGTCACATTTCGAGTTACAGATTCATAGTTACAAATTTCACGAGTATATAACATCCTATACATATACACTATTTGGTGTGTAACAGTTCTAAGTTGTTACTCTTAGTTTTAATCATCAGGCAACTGCATATATAAATATAAATATAAATAAAGTCACTAGCTCAATAAAGAAAAATATAATGATCCATAAAAAAAATATTACCAAGACTAAGATCGTATATTGCTCTTCTCCTCCTTAGCAAATAAAATAGAAATAAGCCGCAGTAACCCAAAACCGCAAGGGTCCCAGCCCACCATATAACTGGATTACCAATGCAGAATACTTGAGCCTAAAAATGAAAGGCAAATATTACACCTTTTTTGAATCAAATATTTTCACAAGGAGAGTGACAAAATGGAAAAAAATGGAATTTTCCTATTTAGATGTTATGCAATGCTTCAAAATGGGTCGGTAAAGGCAAGCAGGGAAAAGAGAACCACGAAACAAAGGCAAGAAAAAAAATAAACACAGTAAAAGCCCCCTGATTCAAAGTTAGTAACACGATTTTAAGAAGTTACACTGCCCATTAATATTTTGTTTTACCTTACGCACATTTCCTCACGCAATAATTTTCTTTAACAAGGTGCACAAAATTCTAAAAAGCTTACAAATGCAAACTAAGCGTTGATTAGCAAAGAAAATTTAGTAGCCATTTAAAAAACCTTAATATTATTAATTGAATAGAAGATAAAGCTTGATGGAACTAGAGCCAAAATGTGAATTAAAACAAATTTTAATGAATGGTCTTTCAATTGCCTTTCGAAATGCGAAAATATTAAAAAAGTTGCTTACATTTGATGTGTTGCTGATCCAGTAGGCAACGCCCCTTTTCATGAATGGCCAGTCGAACGGTCTCGAAGAAAAAGTGTGCTCCTGTACTAATTCACTGTTTATCCGCAGCATTCGAGTCTGGCAAAAAGAAATTGTATATATATATAACAATAAAGATAAAAACACTACGACATAATCCAGGACAACGGAATACACGGTGCTATGCAAGGTCTGAGTTTATGTTATCAATGTATGGTATAAACGGATGGTTTGTCTAATGGAGGCAGAAAAAGATTGCTCTCTAACGACGCCCCCTCCCATTTTCTGTTAAAAATAGAGCTTTTTGCAAAATCTTTTGTTATAGGTCTCTAATTTTCCTTTGGCCCCTTCCAGTTTGTGTGGGAACCCCTATGAGTGATATGAAAATAGATTGAGAAGTAGAAAGAAATAAAACTTCAAAAAAGAAGCCAACCTCAAAAAGTAACAGATCGCATTATCAAACGTTTCGTTAAAATGGGATGCTCTACACAATAGTTTTTTTACAACGAAAGTTACTGATATACCTAATTCTATGTTTAAAACATGTTCTTTAATCTCGAAAGAGTGTCAAATTACTTCCGTAACTTTATGATACAGTAAGAACTTTACATTCAATCAACTTATTGTTTTGAGTTTGGATGAAAATAGCCATATGCGGAATAGAAAGGAAATGCATCTACCTGCAGCTCTAGAAACTTCGAAATGAAAGACATGGAGCCAGCTGGTCCCGGGGCTTTGCTTGCTTTTATTTTCTGTTGTACTTCAGATTTATCCATTCCTTCAGCTGAAAAGGTAAAAAGCCACCATTGGAAATATATCTAGATGCATTCTAAATGTATTAACAAAATAAAGACACAATTATATACACTAGGGTATCAAAAGTATTGCACCACCCTGCTCAAAATGGCGGCACTTTTTGTCGACTTTCTGACAATGCAAAACATTTGAATGCATTAATTGGGTGAAATAAGCGCATTTTAGAGCAAACTTTGGCGGGAAAAGTTTGCAAATCTTGCTGACGCCATAGAAAACTTAGTTAGAAATGTACAAATTACGCAAAGACATTTTTGTTTGTAAAAATGTAGCCCATGCCTGAGGAAGCAAAATTGTCAAATGAGGGGCGAGTCGCTATAAAATAGTTACAGGGAAGTGGTCTTCAGTTTTCAAAAAAATATTGACCAAGATAGATGCCGTCACACAACAGCTGTGGGAAACTAAAAAAGATTTCTCGAGAGTGTTACAGTAGTAAAGAAACAGAGAAGTGGGCGACCAAAAATAAATTGATGTTAAAGGGGAACGGAATTTGTCGGTTTTATTTCACTGCGTTTGCACCTAGGGGCAGTAAAAGACATGAAACTCGAAACTGGGCAAGGTTTTGCAGCTCAAAATCCGTCCACAGAAAAATAATGAGTGTTTTGAAAGAATACAAAAGAAAAATTTACCTGAGTAAACGGAAACTGTTTTTACAAAGAATTATTTCCAAGCAAAAGAAATTAAAGCTTTGACATAGTCAGAGTAAAGTCCAATTTTTAACATCGCTTAAAAAGTTTGACTTCAAATGAAAAAGGTTACAAACCGTGATCAAAAGGTGGTCCAAAGACCAGAGAATCATTAACTGTAAGAGGTTTCCAGGCCTAATACGAAATTCCACAAGAATACGTTGGACAAATGTATGGATCCATTTCAAGGAGGCTTTTTGCGGTTTCAAAAGTTTGCAGCTACCCGTCAAATTTTTGAAATTTGAAACTGTTAAAAGACGTTTTCTACTGTTATTTTTAAAACATATGCTCTAAATAGATTGAAGTTTTGATTGGTGGTTGTTTTGCTTTCGACCAATTGCCATTGGCCCTCGTAAAACAGAATTAATTTGCATAACAATAGCTTTCGATCATTCACGCGCCATTTCTCCTCCTTCGAGGTGGTGCAATACTTTTGATACACTAGTGTATATAGAGAAACTGCCCAATGTCGAGAAGGGAATTTTCATTGTCGCATATATGTTTGGCCAGTAAATTGGACAGGAGAAGAACGGTCCATGATTAACAAAACCCGCTTTGCTTCATTCACCCGCTTTGCTTCATTATTAAGAATACAAAAGGCGGCTATTACAGAAAATTGATGCCTCGATGAATATAAAACTGTTGCCCTGGAGCACTGCAAAAAGAAATGTGGCACTAAGTTAATCGTACATACGTATTGTTACATTTTGATTGTGCTCCTCCGCATTCCATATCGATTCTTCAGTGTTTATGATTTTACCAGTGGCAACCTGAACAAACCAAAAGCCTAATTACATTAAAAAGTTAATTTCATGCACATTGAAGCTCATTTACAAAAAAAGGACGGGTGCACTTCCTTTAACAACCCACTACAATTTCTTCTAACCCGGAATGTCATAATCAATGGCTAGAGAAATCATTTAAAGTACCCGGCCATAACCTCAACCCCTTTCGTTGCATCGAAAATCATATACTGACATTCACATCATACTACATAATATAGAAGTAATTCAGAATACAAAAGGGCAGATGGAGAACTACAAAAAGGCAAGCATTTGAGTCTTCAATGCCTCGTCAGGGAGCAGGGCTTAAATAAAATTTATTTAGACCAATATTCTTAAAACTCTTAATAAATTAGAAAGACATACAGTGACTTGAACAAACCTGCAACAATGGATCCAAGAAAACGTACATAGTTTGTTGCAACAAAAATTTCACAGATACAGTTTTGGTAAGAAAGATAAAATAGCCAACAGTGCAATATTAACTGAAGTATATACAGTGGAAAACAGTACTACTAATAAAAGTAAAGAAAGAGAGTTTACTTCAAATTGATGAAATCCCCAATCAGGCAACACAGCTCCTGTAACCTGTTAAAACAAAAATTTGAATGTCACTTAAGAGAGCCTGTATTCTTTGGCGGTGAATTGTCTGGCTAAAAGGCATTTTCAACATGGAAATTAAAATTCACTGCACCATATAGCAGCGCTAAAGCAGAATCAACGTTGTTTAGAAATTAAGGCTGAAACGGCCCATCGCCTAAAGAGATATATAAAAGATAATCAAGTAATATTGATTTTCCAAGCATCATACGACAAAAGAAAAATCTGCTATGAAGCTGAAATCACGTTAAAGACCAATTTAACACATGACAAAACACGGATTATTGCGATCTCGATACCCGAAGCCTTGAGAAGTCATTAGTCCTAGAGGCCAGTTTTGCAAATTTAAGGCAACGGCTATAGCACAGACAAGATTTCATCACAGATTACTATGTTGCTAAGAAAAGCAGATTTTTCAGTGAGGGAAGAATAATAATCCAGATGAATAAAAAAGAAAATGGTTGTCAGATGCTGGCCTGGAATCACAGGTAAGAAGGGAAAAAGGCAAATTGCTGAAAAGACAGATCAAAGACAACAACAAATTTTAAGAACAGCTTGAGCCTGGGTATTTTACAAAACTGATTAAGGAAATAATCAATCCTAAAAGCTTGACGAAAAAAGGTGTACTCTCTTTAGGCTTAAAGAAAAAAACGAGTTAGAGCCTATTAAAATTCTTAGAGAATTGCAGAGTCCAGGTAGCATTTAGGTAAATGGTCATTCGCCATTGCTGTTCAGATATTATGTAAACAAGATATCATTTAGCTTAAACAAGGTTTCTAAAGAGTGAGACTGGTATTAAGTATTTGTGACAGAAAAATTATGTTGCTTTCAATGATTTTTCAATATGAAATCAACAAGTGATTGATAACTGGAAAATTTCATTATTTCGATTTATAATAGCAATAGCATTATCAAGAGTTGAAGCAAGATTTAGGAATTCTTGCATCCAAGAAAAAAGTCATCTTACCTTAATTGATGTAGAAGTGTTGATATGGATGAATCTGACTTGAGATTCTATGACTTTCCAAACGTTACTTGGATCTGGGTTGAGAATCTCGACTCTCCATCCTAGCTGTGCTGACATGGACACATTGTGGTCAATGTAACCAGATACCTCCATGTTGTACGGGTTCAAAGGAGCGGCCACATCATGACTGCAAAGCAAAGCACTGCCTTATTAAAAAAACTATAATAAAGATTTAATGGGACATAAAATTATAAGAGGTGGTAGCATTATTTGATAGAATTGGTCATTTCCTAATTGAATAAGTGTCTGCTACTGACTGAACATTCTTAAATTTGCACAACAATAGCATTTGCATATGCAAAAACACTTTCTAGGATCATGTCATCCATATTTGAATTGCTACAAAGATCCCAACACTATTATTAACACTTTGTTAAGTAAAGATTAGATTTACAGCAAGCCGTTTGTTCCATTTTGCTTCACGGAACCTCGAATTTTTACCAACAAGTGGCTATTCATCAAACAGTGGATACAAAATGAAGATGCATTGCCCTCAAATCCAGTACTCTCAAAGGACAAATAAAAACAAAGCCTTTTGTAGTACGAATACTAGCAACTGTTAAGGTCTCCTGCTGAATTGCAACTCGATTTTATAACGGATACAAAGAACCATACCTGTTAAGGCCTCTTCCAGTTGTACCGTGAACTAGATGGATGACGTCTCCATTCTTCACCGGTTTAGGAGGAAATTCAACTGAAAGATTTTCACTGCAAAAAAAATTAACTTAAAATAATTTGTGTAAATAATTTTGGGTTTGAAGGACAAAGAGAGAGATGGAAAGTAGAAGGGCACAGGGGAGGTACATTGAAGCACAAGGACACTAAGAAGCATGGGACAGAATACACAGGAAGAGGCAGGGGAAGGGGACAAAGGGGTAGATAGAGGAGACATGGGGTACAGGAGGAGGCAACGGGAAACAAGAGGAGACAGAGGGACACTAGGCACCAGGGGGTATTTACAAAGAAGCATGTAGTGTGGGGTTCGGGTTTAATTTAGGGCATCGCTTTGTGGAATTTACAGAAGAGTATGGAAACATTGCTTAATAAGCCTTTAGTGACAAAGAATCTGGAAGTAGCATGGAAAGCGGGAACATAACATGCAAAAGTAAGCGATAACTAGGAACATCCCAAAATGACAGAAACAATGCAATAAATATAAGAAGAAATTAAGCCAGAATAAAAAACTAAAATATTTGAATTAGTTTAAACATAAACAAATATGTTGCCCCGGCATACGGGGCTTGTCCGAGTAAAAATTCATACACATACACAATTCTAAGGGCTAAACGTAATACACAATTCTAAGGGCTATCGTCCGGCACAATTATCATGTAACTTTTTTCATAATCGGAAGACTCCGAGAGAAAATGAATTTTGTTTTAATAAATATCCCAAATAAAAGCATGAAAACACTATACGAACGAGTCAGGACGTTTGACAATCCACCAGTTGTTTATATCTTTGAATGCGTAGCAGGTAACTTGCTGCTGCGCACTGCTTCCTCTTCCGTCCGGGTATTTGACAGGATAAAGATGTGAATGAGAGTGCAACCAGCACTGCTTTTTGTGCGTGTTGCGCAGCGTGATCTGGGATCCGTATGCAACTTCTACAAACAGAATGTTTATATTGCTAATTTATGCCTGCACTACTGATGACACTAGAAAGCATAACAAAGTGCACTGCAGATAACAAGAGCAACTCAATCGTTAGCCCTGCACCCGTTGGCTGCAGAAAATACGCGTTTCTTTTGATGGTTATACAACCTTTTGAAGGTACACAACTTGAAAATGGCTTTTTAAAAAAGCAAACATTTGATTAAAATATAGCTTTTTGTCTGATACTCTTCAGAGTTTAAAACGCTACGCTAGGATATATGTAGCCAGTTGTGGCTCGAAATAGGCCAATCAGAAACGCGAGCACATGACTGTTGAGGTTGCCCAATCAGTGCCGCTTGCCTATTGAGAATGTTACCAATGGAGTCTTAAGGTGAAAACAAACTCATTTTGTCTATAGTTTTTTGCACAATCTGGGTTTTTCAGTAAATGCTGCCCGATAGCAGAATCGCAGGTTTTAGTTGTAATTTTAGATCTGCAAGACCGAGGTGGCTGTTCTCTTTGGGAAGAGTTTTGTTCTTAATATTAGGCGTAACATGTTGTTTTATTCTATCCTCCAATCTTTGGGTAGTGCGTCCTACGTAGCCAGAATCACAGCGGCACGAAAAATCCATATATAACGGAACTCTTTTGATGGGTATCTACGTCACTTGAACAGCAATTTTCAGTAAATTCCACTTATTTGCAGTTTCAAATTCCGTTGCAGTAGAATGTCTATGAATATGAAATACTGACGCACAAAAACAGCGACGATCCGCACTGTCATTAAGACAATCCTGTTCATAAAAAATTCAATGAATGACCCCTGAGTATTTTCTTTGCGTATGGATCGTGGCAGTAAGTATAATTCAAATTGAGGCGAGTTTTGAAAAACAGGCTTTACAAGTTATGATATTTTTGCAGCCATCAGATAACGTAAACTTCTTAATATCTCCTTCGCAATTACACTTTCACATAACAAGCAAACTTTCTTGCTTAATTAACAGCGTGCCATTTGTATTGAGAAAATACATAGCATTGACATTGCGATTCTACAAGTTAAACATTATTATGCTATATGCCTATAACTACTTTACTTTGCGCAAATTTTTTCAGGGTCAAGGGGTGAATTCATAATTCTAGAGGCCTACCGTCGGCTTGATTTTCCGTGATTTTGGCAAGTCCACCCTGCAGTTTGAAAAATTTTGTTTAACTAAGTTCTCATAAACAATATTGTTTAACAATCAACAGTAGACAAAATAAAACAAACAACAGGACGCTTATTCGGAAAACCTATTTTGGGAATCTATCAGAAATTCTCCTGGACTAAAAAACCAACCAAAAATGCTTGAAAATTTTTTTTGGGAAAGTACGGCTCAATTCGTCGTAGGACATGTACGTCTGCAAAATATGACAGGTTTCCGGGGGGACATAAGGAAGGCTTGAAGTAAATGCCAAGTAGATATAAATATGTTATCTTGACTAAGGCTGATTAGAAACAAGCTTTAGAACAACTTGAACTGAACATCCGGAGCTCAGATATCTTTACTTTACAGAGGGGCTAAGGTCTTTAGTGGTATAGATTATGGTATCTTGTAAGCGTCCTCACTCTCTACATATTACGAAGAAAAATTAAAGCTTAACTATGACTTATCGCGTTTATATATCTTTAGCAATAAGAGAGTAATAAAAAGGATAAATTACCATTCTCATCATGCATTGCTTTCGCATTGCGATCAAGCTTAAGGACAGTTAAATATGTATACTATTCTAAAATTAGGGAATTCACATAAAGAGAAAAGGAGAATCACTCACGTTGAGGGTTCTTTGGAATGAACTGGACATGTAATCATCATGAGGCCCGGTCTCAGTAAGAACAGCAAACATAATGTAAAACTGGAACAGGTAAAGGACAATTGGCATTCCGAAGAGGCAACCAGCTCTTGCGAATATGTGATGCCAAAGATTTTTCTAGGGAAAAACCGAATAACTTTCGTTCAACAATGGCTGGAAAAAAGGCCGAAGAACATTACATGGTTGTGGGATACTGGTAGTGTATCTTGTTATATTTTCGTACACTGCCATGTGGAGGAATCATTTGGTAGATAGTAGGTTATATTATGATAGTAGAGCAAGGTAGTAGGTTATATTATGTTCTGTAGTTAAAGGCTCAGCCTCGTTTACTTGCTGTTTCTACGAAGGCAGTCACAGATTAACAAACAGAACAAGTAGATTAAAGGACAACAATAGCTTGAAAAAATCTGTCAGCAATTTTTGGCAGTTTCCTTCAAATTCAAAAGCATCAATAAAATCTACTTATACATATATTCTACAGTTGAAAACATGAAACAGGTCAACTGACGATCAGCAGACCTTTCAGCTGCTTCAAATGCTTCATTTAGTAGATCTGCAACTTACCAAAGGACATTTTATATCCCCAATCAGTCTCCAAATATCAAGAAATGTAAACGCTCCAATCAGCAGTACTGTCAAAAGACCATTGTACTTGACACTAAAACAAAATTATACATTGGTTTGTAGGTGATGTTAATACTTAGCAGTCAATAGCAGGTGTCGATGACAACGACAAGAAGTAAAAGAAATTATGCTACATTACAGCCAAGCTGGCTTTTGACGTAATACACAATGTAAAAATTCACGAAAAATGAGAGAAAGAAGCATATGCCCTAAGCTTTCATGACGTCACTGGGCACTGTCGTGACGTCACAAGATTAATCGGCTCCCCTTCTGCCAATGTATATAAGAAAATTGACTTTTTATAGCAAAGCACAAACTGTGCCTTTGCCCTTACGGTATTCTGGCTATATTTGTGCAGCGTTTTGAGAAAAATTTCAGAAAATAGCTTCTTCCCCCCTCCCATGCTTTACTAAGCCAAAGTTGCATCCAAGAGATCGTTAAAATTTACAGTGGGTCTACCATAAGATGTAACATGCATGAATATTTTGGAAATGCCAACTCTTGATTTTAATGGATGAATACACCCTTAATCACCAACTCTCAAATCTTGATTGGCAAAGAGCTTGCATTAAATTGAGTGGCCACTCTCGCCGCTAAGTTCCGGGAAGTGTAAGAAAAACTAAGGCTAAGGCTGACAATAGGGCATTTTTAGAAATTTTGAGCATAAACATGAGATTAGAAAAAACTGCAGTACCTAAAAGCTCCAGTCAGGGAAAGCCCGAGACAAACAAGATAAAACCACCATTTTGGTTGAAAAGGCCTGTTGAAAATATAAGGAATATTATCAATCTACAGAGAATAGCCTTCGTAGCAGAATAGTACAGTGGGCAATAAGGGGGTTGACAATACTTTGCTAAAAATTTAAATATCAATGGCAAAATAATTTAATTTATTTGTATAAGTCTGTTAAAACTTTACTCAGGGTAAGAATAAGTAAATTATCTCTGCAGATAAATGATATGCAGAGATTAGTTATTTTTGACACATACCATCCTTTTCTAACAAATCTTTATAATGCCAAAAACGAAAACATGGAAATTGGTGGAAGGGCTACTTGGAAATACGCCCTATTATCAACTGGCAAACATAGCAAAAGAAACATTTTATTAAAAACTCCAAGAGAAGGAAGTTGAATGGCAAAAATTTTCTAACTTTGCAATTTTGTTCTCATTAAGTTTAGCTTTGATAAAATTATTGGACATAATACGCAGAAAAAACAAATCTTCATGAAATTTTACCTATGGTGTTCTCGCAGAAATTTGAGATAAAAGCAAACTGAAGCGGCAATAAAGAAAATCAGCATCGAATCCATCAAAATAAATCTGCCTTGGACAACCAGCATGTTTTCTGCAAATAGAATTAACATCGAGAGACTGCTTTTGAATGAGCAGTTTCGCAATCGAGAAAATATGCTTAAACTGGTTTAAAGTTTACTTGAGCCATTTGATAAAACTGTTCATCGAAAATAAGCAAGAGGGGGCATTGTTTGGGGGTGAGCAAACGCCTCAGCAGGCAGTTACCTCTCTCAAGACTTAAAAAAGAAATTGGAGTGGAGACTTGACTCCACATGCCTTATGAAGTCTTGCTCCAATCGGATATTCCAACCTTGTAAATAGAGGAGAAGTGACTACTCAAACTAGACAAATTTACTGGACGACCAGTGGTCATAGGTTACTCTACAAGAAGAATTCGGTATGAAAGCTAACTTTAACAGCTGCAATTCTGAATTTTGCCCACATTCCGATTGTTTTTGGTACTTCTAGTTTTAAGGCAAAACTGTTTCATCTCATCCTAAGCGTGTGGTTATCCCCCAAAGAAACAAGCGGTCATTTCAACATGAACACAGTATCGTCTTCATAGACAATTAAAAGTGGTTGAATTCTTTGTACCAAACAGAAAACTATCCTAAATCTATTGCTTTGATTTTTCGGCCGAAATCCATCTTTCATTGCAAAGTTTACGTTGTATTTCGATCCAAAGCACACGGTCAACCGACGAATCATATCATCGTCCCAAAGGACAATGTTATTCGCAGGCATAAGCTACATCATTGGAAAGCATAGACAAACAAGTTGTTGTTATTTAATATATTATGGTGTTTCAATATATTTGGTCATACTGAAAACAATAGTTAGTTTTGATTCGCAGCTAGGAGAGCTGTGGTCGTGATCAAATCAAAAAAATTGAACACGGACTAATATTTAAAATAATATCTGAAAAACACATGGCATGGCTAGCCTGTTCGAAAGATAGATCCGTTTAAGGAAAAGTCATCTAGAGAGAGGAGAAAGTGACATAGGACAAAAGCATACCAAATATCACCAGCACAGCTCCAAGGGTTGCCATCCAATATGTGCACCCAAGTTCAAGGAGAATCTAAAAAATTGGTAAACAGATAAAAAAGTGATCATGAATTTTGTGGTTGGTACTAAGAAAGCTCACAGTACACTGGCCAACGCGTACTTTTTTCTGCATGAAATTTCACACTGAAGTCAGTAAAACATTAAAACATTTTTACAACTTTGAATGCAAAAACAGGCTTCAACAGTTAACATATCAAAAGACGATTCGCCAAGTGCCCTGATTGCAGACAACTTTTCGCCCAAACAGCCGAAGAAACCGATTTCAAATAATTTAAGATAGATTTAAGCAAAAAGTAAAGTTCCTTTATTAAATTGATAAATACACGTTTTTTATTTATAAGAAACTGGTTTATAAGAAGCTAGTACTAGGATGCCGAAAAATTTAAAAAACTTTTAGTACTTAGTGCTGATCCAAGTTTGTTATAAAATAAAAAACGTGTAGTGGCTTCTTCTGTTTTTAACGGGATCGTGGAAACTACCTTGCAATTTCAGCGGCAAACAACAGAGACAATTGCTAATTTGCTGAAAACAATTAAGGATATGCCTTGCTGGATACCTGAAATAGCTCTGGGAAAACAGCAGCGGGAAATGTGAAGATTTGGAATTAAGAACATTGCATTGAAGTTTCACGCTCTAAACTTCCCACTAGACTTATATTTGCTTTTGTAAGTTATATTGCATAGCGTGATCTTCCTAACGTATTTGTTTCCTTGATCAGCAGGCTGAACACAAAATGACTTTTTGATTTGGTATACTCGGTTATCGGTGTCAAACCTCGTGAAGTGTAGACACCAACATAAAGTTAGACAGGGCTATTCCTCAAAACATAACACACAGCAAAATAACTTATTGATTTAACATTCATATAAAACTAATCTTTATCCACATTTCCTTGATTCTACATAGAATGCAGATCGCCATAACCACAATTAATTTCTTGATTGAGTTGGCGAATTCCTGCCATTGTAATATATAACTGTATTATGGCTGATCTTAGTTGGTGGTGACTTGTTTCACAATTTTTGGTGTAGGAAACATGTTTTATGACAACCGAGAGCCAAGATAAAGACAATTGAGAGTACTAGAGACTAGAGAAGCCCAAAATAATAAAAAAAAAACGGGCACATTATGAGTGGGTCAACATCAGTTGCAAATGTCTATACTGAAAATTGGTCAAGCTTTGGTCACAGAATAAGAAAAAACGTTTTTTCGTATTCTGTGCGTTGGTGCTGAGTACTACCATTCTTTATAGGGTTTATTATTCGAGTTTTCCATTATTCCGTAATCTTAACTCCCAACTTTTGGTCTCATTTGGAAACAGTTTAAAATGACCTACAGCAGGGTACCATATGTTGTTTTTTACAGCTCTAATGCAATTGACAAAGAAATTATCATTCAATGGCAGAAAGTGAATATCAAATTGAAAGAAACGATGGAGTTTTATACAAGATCGACCCATACACCATACACCCGTATGTATGGTAAGATGATAAGGACTAGTTTTTCTAAGACTGGTGTTTCCTATTATGTAGACATAAATTATTGTGAACTTTTGACTCAACCATTGAAATAAGCTGACAGATATGACAACTTGTCTGTTTGCCACACAGCAGATGCAGAGAAGAAACTGGGGGGATTTTGTATTGAATTTGAATTTTGTATTGTATTGAATTTGAATCCTGAAAAGCTAAAAAATCACAACTAAAAATTATAACTGTTATAAAGAAAATGATAAATAAATTGATAAACATATGTATACATAGATACCTCATACATGCATGGAACAAGCAATGTGCTAAATATGGCAGGTAGCAGCCTCAAATACCAAATCTGGCCAGCATGCTCTCCAAAACCTAAAGAAAAATAGAAGTACAAAAATATAAATGGTTTTGAAAGGGAGGTAGAAATGAAGCAAAAGCATCATAAAAAATGAAAGACATTTCAAGCAAATAATATAAGTATAAAATAAGAACTGATACCAGCACTCTGTTGCAAACTTTGTGTAAAAACATTGTAATAGACTTTGAAAAAGATTTAAATACTACATACCTTGGCCTATTTGTTCAAACATAAATTTACCATCAAAACCACTCAAATAGCCTGTAAAATATAGATGAAAAATGAAAGCTTTCAATATTCATGTCTATAAAAATTTTCATAATTTCTGTGGACTGCTAGCCCTCATGAGTAAAAAATACTCTTTGACTCCTGACCTTGTGAGGAGCAAAAAGCAGGTGCTTGACATACTGAGCACCCTCAACTTGATTCAGCATCACCAAATATAATCAAAAACAAAATTTTTTTTGTTGCATTTAATTTGTAGACAGTATGAACAAGCTTGATTCTTGATCAATCAAGCTTCTAGAACTTTATAGGTGCGTGCAGAGGCACTTGACAAAGCTTGGGTGCCTGTTTCTCGCAAGGCCTGTTTGACTCCATCTGATACTTAAAGATATCGTAGCCAGAACATTGTTGCTGGTCAGACAGTTTAACCATGATTGGGAAAAAGCGAGTAAAATCCAAAGCAATTTACAGGGCATCGGGATCTTTCATGATTAATAAACTATTAAATATTTTTTAAGTTGCAGCAGCCAATGTTGATTAGCAAACAAGGAAACTAAATGGCAAGACATATTGAAACTTTAAGAAAATAAACAAAATTACTAACTAAATCTGCCAGATAATGAAATAAATAATTTGCCAAACCATAATATCAACATCAAACAATTTTTTGGATAAAATACAATTAAATTGAGCATTTTCAGGTATATAATGACTTAAGGACTGGAACATAATCGAAAAAGATGAAGATTCTAACATCATCACCATCAGTCAAAGTATTTTAGGCAGAAATAATGAGAAATAGCAAATAAATATTCGTTTATTTGTTACTAAAAAACCCTAGAACTCTCGATAAAATTTATAGTGCTTACCAACTAAGGCAAAAAGGAGTTTTCCAAGGGGTGGGTGGACATCAAAGAAAAATTTGTTTTGCATGAAATATGATGTAAATCTTCCAAAGTGAACTTCATCAAATCTGTATGAGCAATGAAAAGCAAAAAAGCTTAAAAGTCAGCTTTCAACAATAGGTTATCATTTGTGCTACTTAAATATCAAAGATCTTAAAGTAACTGACAATGATATCAAAATGAAAATGACTACATCAAAAAAGATCCCAACCTGTGTAGCAGAAAAAGATTTTTCTCTATTGGACCTTTCAACTAAAGAGAGGTTCATCATCACTGATTGGTAAAAAACAAGGAAGCAATCAAATACACAATCTCCTCTCAAGTTAATTTTCGTCTGCATCTCAATATTAATTCCTGCCTACCTTCAGTCATAATCAATCTGTATTCCCTCAGGAGTATCATTTAAAAGTACTTAAGTATGCTATCTTTCTGATTTTCTTTGCTTTCTTCAAATCTCTTGTTACCATAAGGTTTATCTTCAATGGCAAAAATGAGCAAGTGTTAAGATGAGAAAGTTTCACTTACACAACTGAGCTAGGGTTCATCAAACTGACCATTCTTGTACCTGCTGCTAGTCCAAGCAGTATTAGCCACATTACATCCAACTGTGGTGTATAAACAAGAGGTGGTGGCTTTCTTACTTGTTGGAAACTCCCTTCTGATTCCTCCTCAATCCCTGAAGCTCCATCACCCTTGTGGCAAAAGTAATAGCAAAAGTTAACAATAATATTTCCATGGAATGACTAGGTTGAGTCTTAAGCTGCGGGCAAGGTATTGTATTAAGTTATCCAATTAAACAAACTGTCTGCTGAAACATTTTAAAGGAAAGAAACCATCTAATTCAATTAAGGAATAACTCTTCTATGACTAAGAGCTTAAGTGTGCTATTCTACCAAAAAATAGAGTATAAAAGTCATTGTATTTCATATGAGGATGGTTCCTGTTTAACTCTTACAACACAAAACTAATCCACTGGATTTGGAATAACTTGGGCAATATATAAACATGATGAGAAGGATCTAATCTAAGACTTGTTCATTCATAAAAACTGCAAATTGCCCACTGATCAATTATAGAAGATTAAATTGAAACACAAGATTATAGACAAATCTGAGAAGTTGCATGGCAACTATTTCAAACTGTTCAGCTGAAATCTTTCAAATACTAAATATGGATCTTTAAAATAGATAAATTGTGTTTTGTATAGCACATGCCTTCTATTCATTCATTTTCAAACAATGTTAATTGGCAATTAGAAACTCTAATTCAATTGAAGCAAAATGATTAAAGGAAACAGACAAAAATAATGTTTTAAATAGAGTTTTGACCTTATATTCTTGTTTTTTTGCAGGATACACTTACAGGCATTAAAGCTGACTATGTCACATTCTTTTTTAATGAATATAAAAAATAACCAAAAATTTATTTGACATCAGTATAAAAATATAACTGTAAACAACATTTGATGATAACAATCACCTTGACAAAATGAAAAGAAAACAATTAAAAATTATGCTCATTCTTAAGCATATTATGTCATTGATAAGTAGAGTTTATTGAGGAAATTTCAGTTGGATTAATGCAGCTTCATCATAACCAGCTGCATAACCTGAACAGTAATGGATGTCACAGAAAATTCAATAAATTTTTTATGACATCAATATGTTTTACTGAAGTTCAAATCTAAGGCTGTCGGCTGCCTCTATTCACCTCAATGGACTGATTACTCAGCTAAGACCAGATCAATTAAAAAAGTTCAATCAAATTTCACACAATGCCAAATACACATAATTTAGTGACTTGGATTTTTCCATAAGGAAGAACAGCAAAGGCATAAAGTTATGCATTTAATGAGCATGCATTGTCTAGCCTATTCAAAATCAATTCAAGAATTGGACTTCTAGCAGCCAACTTTCTTGAAACGAAAAACAATTCTGAGGAAAGCATTGGGATGAGATCTTATTATAAAAAATGGTGTTGAAAAAGAGTTTTGCAAAAAAGAATTATTTTACTGATCACAGTTCCCTTTAACGGATAATAAAATTCATGCCAGAGCTACAGCTGACTCATGCAGACTATCCAATTGGTGAATAGGGGGTGTACCAAGAGCCTCATGCTGAGTAAAAGGGACCCCCGTCTCCCTGCAGTTGTCACAACCTATTCAGAACCAAGAAAACTGACATCCCTCAACTCTGCTTCACTAAGCTTTTTACAATTTAGACTTTGGGCATAGAAGAGGATAGTTCTAAGTTTCAAACTAATACACTGAGCACCTTCCAATTGACTCCAAATTTCATGCTGAATCATTAGACAATAAATTTATATCACATTACAAGTATGTCAAATTATTCAGCAAAGCAAGAAAAAAACTTTATCAGAAAGAACTTAATAGAATTTAAATTTAAAATGTACATCACAGACTTGCATACAGGTTTCAAAACTAATCACTTCCCAGAGAGAATCTTTGAAAACATGTTTCAAACTGAGGTCCAGATATGTCAGTCAATTGTTGCTAAGACTAACATGAGAAATCTTCACTAATTGTGAACAAAATAACTAATAACATGCCTTTATAATATCTTTTCTATAATGACATCGTATATATATACTCTAAAATATGGTACTAAGATAAATGGGCATTAAACATTAAATGGGCAACATGCTTTCAATGATGGTTACAACATAATCTTTTTTGAGAAGGCTTTGATTTGACACTAAATTATAAACTGAAAAAATAGAAATAATGAAATTTCCCATCATTTACAGCAAGAGAAGACAAAGCAATGACCGATAATTATTGTGTTTTGACTTGAATTCTATCAATACTGAATAAAAGTGAAAACAAAGTGAAGTTCTTCAATTTTATTGCCATACCCTCCTATCTTTCCCTGCTCTTTCTCTTTCTTCTGTCTTACAATATTATGCCCCTATCTTGTAACATTCACAATTATTATAGAATGCCTCGTAACAAGTACATTATTTTGATACCAATATGATATCAACGATGACTTTAAGTGTAGACAGAGATGGCCTCGTTCATAAATGACAACAAAGAACCTATAAGGAAATATTTTTCAGACCACAAAAATGATATCTACCTTTGTCAAAGTCCACTGGTCACAAAAACAGTATCTACGGAGCAGGAAATCTGGCAGCATAAAAGGTTTTGTTTTTATTTTACATTATCTGCCAGTGTTCCAAAAGAATTGTCAGATATTAGGGTTCAGTGGAGTCAAAACAAAAGGTATAATCTTACAAAAAAACTGAATGTCAACATGCGAGCCGCGCAGTAACAGGGAACACGAAAGTGACTTTGAGAGACAAATTTGATACAGAAAAGGATCTCAAACACTTGCTACAAATTATAAAAGCAAAAAGCTAATAGTGCCATTAATATAAACCAGGTATTTTCTGGCTATAAAAAGAGGGCATCATCCCCATGAATGGATGTCAAATCACTAAGACCAAAATGATTTGATCCACTCCAGCACTCCAAGGTCATCAGTAAAGAAATGGGCAATCATATTAGTAATCCAGAAACGATATCTGACTGTGCAAAAGGGAAGAAATCGTTATTTTTAAAATGACAAGAAAACTAGATTGCAAGCAGTCAACAAGTCCTTGGTAATTAAGTAACTTACCTGATCTCTCTTAGCTTTAGATTCCATCAAAGACCTCTCCTTGTTTTGTAACATTTCTTTTGTCTCACTTTTGCTCACATCATCCATACCAGCGTCTAGTTTGGCAAGTAAACCGGAGCAGCTATCCATTATGCCAACCTTCGGCCCTGTGGCAGCGAGCGGTATACACAGCTTCGAGATAGACTCATACAGGGAAGCGGATGGTAACGAGACCAGTAAGATATGGCATTTTTCGAGTCCCTGTTTGTTTCCCTGACTACGAACGCAGACGTGGCGCCGTTAACACGGGCAAGAATAGAGCACAGAAAGCATTTCAGAACTCTAAATAAAGAGACACGTGGGTTTTGGCTTGGGGGATGGGAAAAGTATTAAAGGAGTTCAAAATATACCACAGTATCTAAGGGGCTTCAGCTGGGGGTGGGTGTGGTCAATTCTTTATTCCTAAAAAGGGGGACAAGATACTTTGTATTTTGAACTACTTCGAGCTCAGGGGGACAATGTCCCATATCAGTCTTGCCTATCTCAAAGCTCTTTGAAAAGCTTGTTTTCAACCAGCTGTACCAGTATATGAAAGAAAATGGTTTCTTTACATCTGACTAATCAGGTTTTTTTTCGGCTACATTCCTCACTAAATTTTTTGCTTAAAATGAGTGATGACTGGTAGTTGGTACAACGGGCTCGATCTCGGTAAGATCGTGGGATTGGTATATATTGACCTGAAAAAGGCATTTGATATGGTCGACCATGATATTCTCTGTAAAACTTTCGAACTTTATTGGGTTCAGCAGCGAGAGCTGTCTTGGTTTAAGTCTTACTTATAATGGCTTTGAAAAAAGCAAACATTTAGTAAACTAAATCTTTTCGTCTGATACTCTTCAGAGTTTGAAACGTCAGAACATAGACCGAAAACTCTACGCTAGGAAATATATATACCCAGTTGTGGATCGAAATAGGCCAATCAGAAACACGAGCACATGACTGTTGAGGTTGACCAATCAGTGCCGCTTGCCTATTGAGAATGTTACCAATGGAGTCCAAAGGTGAAAACGAACTCCTTTTGGTCTACACAGTAGCGGTTTTTTCGTGCTTATGTAGATAGATTCCAAAACTGCTAGGTTGAACGACGATCGGGCTTTACCAATAATCCAAAACATGTCTTACATATCCAACCGCAAAAAAATTTCATTAGATTGAAAAGAGCAGATTAGGGCAGTTTCCACTAAGGTCTCCAGAGCGATCGGGTTTTTGAGACATGCTAGATCCTTTCCTCCTGTGGCACGTTTGAAAACTCTATACACTGGTATTGTGGAACCCCACTTTCGATACTGTTGTTCTGTCTAGGGTTGTGTTGGGTCTACAGACATCGACCAGTTACAAAAACTTCAAAATCGTGCTGCTAGGATCATAACAAATAGCAGCTTCGATGCCCCAAGCAGACTACTTATTGCAGAGTTGGGCTGGAAGACCATTGAAGAGCTCATTGGCAATGAGACTAAAACAATGGTCTTCAAGTCGCTCTATGATTTGGCTCCTCAATACTTGTCTAACCTCTTCACCAAAAACTCAGCATGCTCCTCCGGAACACTGAGACTGATTTAAGGTTGCCAAAGGAAAGGTCAGCAAATTGACAAAAATGCTTTTCTTTCCGGGGAGCTAAACTATGGAATAACCTTCCTGCTGAGTCCAAGACGGCATCCTCCCTGGGTGGATTCAAAAAAACAATACAGGGTTGACTAGTTTTTTTTATACTGTATAATACCATGTAATTGTAAATATGTTTTTAATTTTATGGTTTTTTATTTTGTTGTATTTTAACTGCATATTGTAATTAGTTTTTATGGGAGGGCCCCTTGAAAAACAACTTCCTTTGAAGGGCAACACTCCCTTAAACAAATCAACTATGAAATATGAATGGTCTATTGGCTTCAAAAAGTAGGTCACCTTAGCTGAGCAGGGAATTCCTCCCTCCCCCACGCAGTACAATACTGCGGCAATTACTAAGAATACCTAAAAACAATAGGGAAACTAGAAAAGGCTACTTTTGGTATTAACAAATGCCACAAATGAAGCTAAAGAGAGCAAGGCCGTACAGAAAACATTTGTATCAGAGGGGCAGCCGTCAAAAAAGGTTATAGGGAAATCTTGTTTACAACGCCATATTGCAAAACTTTTCTTTCTACAAATATTAAAAAAAGGAATTTTTACTTAGATTAGAATTACAGTAAGACCCCGGAAATAAATGACTTTGGAATCGTTCGATCTATTTTTAACAAAATCGTTGCTAGTTTATATTTTACCAATATATTGTGAATATTTAACTTGTTTCAAATATGAGTAGATTTTACTTGTGTCAAATGAAGGATGGTGTTCATACGAGATAAGGAATTGTCTCTAATCAAAGCCAGTGCATTAAAACCGTTTGATCGTTATCTTTCTTCCAAACTTTTCATAAAGCGTCACGTAATTTCTTGGCATCTTATGATCGCAACCCAATATAATTTTTTGAAATATAGTTTCTGCTTTCAATAGGACGTTTATCATGGATCAGTTGACAGATGACGTCACTGCATTTGTGAGAGACCTGAATAAATTTTATCCATTATTCATTACTATAGACAAACATATTCATTGGTTACTTTTCCCAATTACGTTACTCGTGGAGAAAACATTTTTGTTATCTTCTCTCTGTGTTCCACCCACAGGCTACTGACAATTAACGGTGTTAATATGTTGGGAGTGATGATGATTGGTGATTATGATGGTGATTGATAGTGGTGATAATAGATATGATGGGAGTGATGATGATTGATGATTATGATGGCGATTGATAGTGGTGATCATAGATATGATGGGAGTGATGATGATTGGTGATTATGATGGCGATTGATAGTGGTGATCATAGATATGATGGGAGTGATGATGATTGGTGATTATGATGGCGATTGATAGTGGTGATCATAGATATGATGGGAGTGATGATGATTGATGATTATGACGATATGATGGGAGTGATGATGATTGATGATTATGACGTGGGCGATCTATGATGATGAAAAACTCAACAGATTTTTAGTTTCTATTACTTTCTATTGCAAATGTCTAAACACATCAAGAGTAAAATGCATTGAAGAAAATCAGTTCTTCTATTTTTCAAAAACATTGATTAGAAATTTTACCCTTTCAGTTAAACTGCATATCTTCGATGTTTGTATCTTCCCCGCTATTTCCAAGTAAAAAATTTTTACCGTGGATATTTCATTATTTATAGCCTAGCTAACAGCAATCAGAGAATGGTCAGTTTATATGACATTAACCCAGGTCTATGAATTATCTATGACTGTGACTCGAGTGCCAAAATCGAAATCAACCAGAGAAATACACACAGCAAATGAACCGATATCGATAAATTTTGGACACAGCTGTTTGAAGGTTGTGCATATATTGATTAATAAATAATACATTTGTGAAGGGTTCTTCTGCTGCTAGCTATGGTCTCAAGTGCCAAGTGACAAATGTGGCCAGAAAACTAACCAGGGCAAGTGTTCATGAATTATAATCAAACTCTTTCACACGCTACTACAAACTCGTGTCTCGATTCTACCTTATCAATATTTTGTTTCTGTATTCCTACCATGAACTTCTCAATAAGAATCCTTTTTTGGCATTTCGCACAAATCACTACAAACTGATAGGATACAATACCGAAGGAAAGGTAGAATCATTAGCAGTCACGGAAACAAAGAATTTTAACGATTCTTGAGGGGGCACGAGAACCCCCCATAAACAATACAATTTGGGACAGGGTGTTTGGGCATCAAAATACGAGCAGAATTTCTAGTGAATCAAACTAGCAAATCAAAATAAAGTATAGAAAATCAATCAAACAAATATTCTAAATTTAAATATCACATTGGAAAATCAAACAATTGGGAAAAAAGCGTCACAGCCTAAAGACTGTATAAATACCATGAATATTAGAAATAATAACTGTTACTTCAAAACGTAAATAACCATTAGCCAAAAATGATAAACGGGAACTTGAATACCAAAATTGTCTACTTTCATCGTAAAAAACATTGTTTGGTTTGGAACGGAGCAAACACTATGAGATATTTTAACAAACCCGATTTAAGCAACGAGGATAGCCAATTTCAAAATGACCTGAACTAGCCCTTGTTAAAAAGCAAAGGATTCAAACTTCTCAGTTGTCCATTAGTTAAACACAAGTGATGTTGTTCCAGTGCAACTTCCACGATGACAGTAAGAATACTAGAAGGCCTAGTAGCGATCGCAGAATTCCAGCCAAGCTTTTGCTTCAAAGCTTCCGCAGACCACTAGCCTACTTCTAATTCCTTCCTGTTATTGAAAACAGCAATCATTTGACTTAAACTAAAATATTTTCAAGACGATGAACAGAAAAACGGTGTTACTTTTCCTCTAGGTGCAACGTAATTAATTTAAAGCTTGAACGGTGCAAGTTTCTGGAAAAAATATTCATGTATCAAAAATTATTCAGATTTAAGTGTCACTGGATAGTTGATCAAAGTGGTTTAAACTCATCCAATAAAAGCGTTTTTGATGAATTGTTCAAGTTGCAGAAGCCTCCGCAGGTTGTTTGTTCTTCACATCCATCAGCTTTTTCAAGCTCTTTGTCATGAAATATGGCTTTTCTTCAGAGCCATCGTGACGCTCTAAATCTTCAACTGAAAAAAATATTTGAAATCTTTCTTAAAAATAGCGAGTAAGCGTATTTAGGAAACCTCAGGGACTCGTGGGACTAGCTATCTGACTGCGCCAGAGAATCCAAAATATTTCAGGATTTTTAAGAATCGGCAAATGAAAAGACCAAAATACGCAATTAGGGCCTGTTCACACGGGATCGGATCCGAACGGATCCGTACCCATAGTGGTACGGATAGGCTTTTGCGTTAACACGGGACCTGGCGGATCCGATCCCGTTTGCATCTGCTATCCGTACCCATTTGGGATCGCTTTTGAAGATGGTGCTGTTTGGATCCGATCCCAAAAAGGTCTCGTGTATACACGGTTGGGATCGGATCCAAACAGTTACGGTTGAGTCCGTCATTACTTTGATGTGTTAAATAGGCAAATAGTCATGGTAAATAGGCATCAGTCATTACTTTGATGTGTTAAACATTTATTGCTGCACATTTTCTTTGATCGGGGATCCTTCTGAATATTTTTCAGACAACCAGAAATTTTTTTAACTCAGAAAATTTTTCAGGAAAGGCAATTTCAGTAAATGGTGCATATTTCATTTTCCCGCCCTTTTCATCTTTCACAAATTGCGTCAGCTTTTACGAGGCCGTAGCAGTGAACATCGGTTGACGTGAGCTTCTCATCGATCTTCAAGCCTTTAAAAGGTGCCTGAGCACAAAAGAAATTGTACAATTGTAGTTATTTTGAGAGAAAGATGGGCTGCATTTGCTCTCAGTGGAATTTAGCGATTTTTTCCGTCAGTAACTTAAGCATCAATGGCGTCAAGAAAAGATTTATACATTAGCTTGTAAAGTTAAGTTCATATTTGTTAATTACGTGGATAAAACAATTTTTAAGGTTTAAAAACTGTAATTTTCTTGAATCAGATTGAGTGAGTAATTGCAATGGCACTACACGATCTAACGATGCGCAGTCGACTATCAGGAGGGTCATTTAGGGAATTCGCACAGAGGGAAAATCATAATCATGCTCGTGAGATTGTGGATAACTTACGGAAACACAGAAATATTGTGTCGATCCCCATGTCGTAAACATTGAAGAAAAGGATTGTAACAAGATAGGCACCAATGACGCATATCTACAAGGAAATAAGATACATGTACAATAAACTGGAATCAAATGAAGTGAATTGAAATGAATTGGAATGAAATGAATTGAAATGAAGTAACAATGACCAGAATCATTGCAGACGTCATCACTGAAGGCCAGGGCGACCTGACGTCATATTGAAAGGTTTATAAAAAAGCGAATCTTTGTGAAAAAAGAACAAGAAATTTGTGAAAAAGACGGCCGCTTGAGGAAAAGATTGACGCTTCTGCATAATTTTAGACTGTGTTGACCATTCAAAGAGGATTCATTTCGATGACAAAAAACATTGAAAAGTGGATTACAGATTCTAATTTGCTGCAAAAAGATGAAAAGCTTGACAGCAATCAGTTCTTTTTGGTTTTGCAGTAGCTAAATAATTTTGAAGGTCTTCCCAGCACAGATTGGTTTTAAAAGGTCTTTCCAGCACACACAGTTATCGTTTGAACATAGTTTAAAACTCTTCACAGTGCATGCAAGACTATAGTCCCTGCAAAAAATAACTGGGAGCTCTTCCACATAGCGTGTCTAGCAGTGGACTGATATGAAGTACTTACCAAAATTGGCACAACAGCATAATTCAGCTTATCTGGCAGGTTCGCGTTGTATTTTTCGAACCAGAAGAAGCTAGCAACCCCTGTGGAGGCGATCAGATAGCATGCACAGAGCGTACAGGCAAATAGCAAATAAAAAGAAAAATTGCAAAATTAATACTTGTCTGATCTAACTCAACTCCTGTACTTCATGAAAATATGAGAATCACCAGAGAATCTGAAACTCTCTGACACACAATCTTAAGCCTTCTTACCCTTTCAATAAAAACATGTCTCATTTCAAATTATTTGTGGCTCCATGTAACAGTGATAAAATGACGTCGTTGATACATTAACTTTTGCCTGAAAATATTAAGAGGATATTCTACCTACTCGGTGATTATTCAAATGAATTAGCTCTCAGCACTTCAAAAATCTTCAACGGGGTTAGCGTCCAATTTGCTCAGTGGACTCGAAAATCTATTTGCTAAATCAAGTAAACATACCTATGATACCAGTGACAAGTAGCTTGCCCAGAAAGAGCAGAAAACCAGTCACGCCGTTAATTGTCAGTAGCCTGTGGGTGGAACACAAAGAGAAGATAACAAAAATGTTTTCTCAAAGAGTAACGTAATTGGGAAAAGTAACCAATTAATATGTTTGTCTATAGTAATGAATAATGGATAAAATTTATTCAGGTCTCTCACAAATGCAGTGCCGTCATCTGTGAACAGATCCATGACAAACGTCCCATTGAAAGCAGTAGCAGAAACTATATTCCAAAAAATTATTTTGGGTTGCGATCATAAGATGCCAAGAAATTACGTTACGCTTTATGCAAAGTTGGGAAGAAAGATAACGATCAAACGGTTTTAATGCACTGGCTTTGATTAGAGACAATTCCTTATCTCGTAAAACACCATCCTTCATTTGACACAAGTAAAATCTACTCATATTTGACACAAGTTAAGTATTCACAATATATTGGTAAAATATAAACTAGCAACGATTTTGTTAAAAATAGATCGAACGATTTTTAATTGTGGGTTAGTTTTCCTAGAACAAAGGAAAAGAGCCTGAAAGACCTTTTCAAAATATAAACTCCCAAAGTGGAGTGGGAAAAAGTAATTTTTGTTGAAACAAAACGTACCGAATTGGATTTCTTACAAAGAGCCAGAATACTTCTTTAGCAGAGTTACAGAATCCTTTGCCATAAATAGCAATCTGGAAAAGATATTTTAAAATTTGGAATAACTTGAAATGATTGCGTAAAATACATAGAAATTAATTCGTGAAAAACGCCGGTGCACCATGAACCCCAGCCAAACCCCCTCCCCCTAGAATGATTAAAAGTGTTCGTTCTTCCTCTGGAAAATTCTTCCCCAGCTTTAGAACCTTTCTTATAAAGCAACCGCAATGCAACGCTCTAGAAATCACGGTGAGATAACTCTAGGGTAAATTTAAAATGAAATTTCACTCCATAAAATGCTGATGACAGTAGTAGCCTTTGTAAAATATAAAAAGTTGTCTCTCTATTAAACAAAGTACCGTGAATTAATATAATGTATATGTACTTATTACAAATCTAGAAATTTTTTTACAAGAGACTTGTAAGTGCTTTTTTGAAAACAGGTTTTGAGCGTACCATTATGTAAGCATTCTTGTTCAAGAACCGCAGACATTTTTCCAAGCACCAGAAACAGCACTTCAAACATCTGTGAGAAAATTTGATAAACTGTAAGATAGCATCTGCAATGATGATGAAAGGATATGGTGTAATTGGAAAGATACGAATGTGCGTGACATGATGTGGTTTTGATACGATAATGCAGATGATCGATAAATATGACATTTTTAATGCTTCATAACACACTACTATAAGGGAAGAAAATCTCGTGGGAAGAAAATTTCACGTTTTGACTTTCTTGACCTAAAATCGCGGAAGTTTGATTCGCGAAACTTTGTGAAAACGAAATTCGCGTAAGTTGTTCTTGCAAAATATCTTTGCTGTTGACCCTCTTAGAAACTTGGTGTTGAATATTGTTTTTAAAGAACTTTAACATTGTTTTTGTTGTTCTATTTCACTTCTTTCGCGAAATTTAATTTAAAAAACTTCAACTTTTTCTCAATTCGCAAAACTTTCTTCCCGCGAAACTTTATTACCTAAAAGCAATTCTAAACTTCCTTTTTGGTGTTAAATTGTGTTCTAAACTACGATGGACTTATTTTATTGCGTTTGGTGTCTTCACTTCTTGAATCATGAGGATCATAGCGTTCATTCCAACTTGCAGTTTATTTCAAATTGACAATAACATTACATGATAAGTGGTTCATCAAGGTATTAGATGCATTGCAGAGGCTAAGAAATAGGTGGAGAAATAGGTGGAATTGGTGGTGAGTGCAGTGAGAAAGTAGAACGAAATTATGATGGAGAATGGTATAGGAATGGTAATAAGGGTGGTTTATAGGTTTTAGGATTAAGATGTTGTGATAACGATGGTGATCCACGACATGTGACGTAAAATTCACGACTCACATTTGATGTACGACGACGTTAAGATCATAATACGACAATGATAATATAATAATAATAATAATAATAATGGAAACATTTCACTTTCAATTCAATTAAAACTACAATTACAAATTTCACTATTACAAAGGTAATTTGCAATTGGCTAGCCTGGGTTTACAAAGAAAAAGACTATTACAAGCACAAACAAAAGAAATTAACAAAAAAAAGAAAAAGTGTGTTCGTCATTGTTTGTTTTAGAAGTCGTCAGTAGCAGAGATCGTTAGAGTTGAAGAAGTTCAGGATTATTCCAAGATTTATTTCTGCGGCAGAAAATGTAATAGGTAGTACGGATAGTTAAGTTGGATAGTTTGGAGATCATGAAGCGGAGATGATTCTCGCTGATATCTAGAGCGTTGCACATGTCGATGAAAGAGGAGCAAGAGAGACCAAAGATACCTAGGGAACTGATAGAAAGATTAACAAACATGATAGAAGAATAGGCTGAGCTTAGGCTGTGAATGAGATTCGAGTATTTCTCTCTTTTGCGGTTAGCATTAACATCCAAGTTAGTTTCGTATCCTACTGTAAGCTCGAGTATGAATAGCCGATGGTCAGAAGTGACTAGAAGTAGATCATAATAATAATAATAATAATAATAATAATACAAATATTACTACAAGATATACACTTCAACGAGTTAAAACTGCTGTTATTAATGTGTGTCCTGTGAAACAAAGTCGCTATAAAACTTTCTGTTTTTAATTTTCAATATTAGAAATTTTGTTTAAAAAAATATTAGAAATTCGAATTTTGAATGAACAAAGACTTACTTCATTATAAAGCTTGCCACAGGGTTGTCCGTATTTTCTGAAAAAAAAATTAAAATCAATTTACATGATCAAGTGAAGACAGTCTGGTAGCAATAAAAGATTCATATTATGTCAGAAAAAGTTGGGTTCTGACAAATGGAGCTGCCAGAAAATTTATCATATTGAAGAATAAACTATGAAAAAATGACAAAATTTATACATACCTTATTACGCGAAATTACGTGCGTGACTTTACCAAGGAATGCCACTTAAAAATCCCTTTAATTTGTTAAAAAACACGATAAATTTTGTATCCCCTTCATTACTCATGCCTTAATTTTGGTCATCCAAAATTTACGATTTCTTAATTTTGGTCATCCAAAATTTACGATTTCTTAATTTTTGTTTTTTTTAAGTATGGCCTTTTTATTTAAAAAGCCTCTGTATGACCAATCCTCAAAATGCAAACGTAAACAAAAGATTCCATAACAGATACCATTTATGCAAATTTGCACAAAAAAATCCTTAATCAATGTAACTGAAAAACAACATCTTTGAAAAATTCCTTAATAAATCTTACCTAATTCTTTATTTCTTAATTAAGTCACATCCAAAATTCTGCGTAATAAGGTAGAGATGCTTTTAATAAAACCGGGAAGAAAAACATGACCTGGACTAATTCGCTACTAGTGCCAGAGACTTGTTGATCGCAAGAACGGGAAGCGCAGAGTGGCCTTGTATTTTTTCGTACAGCAACTCCAGCACTGCACTACCTGACTTGGGTTCAAATAGGCTCGTCAGATCAAGTAGGACAAAATTACCTTTGAGCTTTCGATCGATGTATTCCAATGTCACTCTTATCAGCTGCACAACGGCAATTATTGCTGCACCAAATGCAAGAGAGCCGGCATGGTTGCTATCAAGAAAAAGATGGGATTAGGCAGGCACATCTGGGAATTGCAGTTTTATCAAGAACAAAAACATTGCAAAGAAATTGCAATGATAAGTAGTTCCTGTCTGTTAGAGACAGACCTATAAACATTCACGAAATCTACCAGTTATAACTACAAAATATGTCTTTTGCTGGTAAGAGCTAAGCCAATATATGACGAAAAAGTCCAAAATATGTTTATTATTCACAATGTATAGTTACGTAATTGACAGAAAAAGCACTCGAGGTTCTACTGTTCAAAGTACTGACTGTAGGGTGATACAGGTACCAAAGTACCCCGATAAACAACCGTCCTTAGACAAAATTATGTGCAATCTGGCTACTGCTTAAAGGCACCACGCCCGGTATTCAGCTGTTCAGGGTTAACAATAGGCTCTGCAGTGTGTGTACAATTGTTTAAATATTGAGAATGTGCCCTGGGTTACCGACTGGGAAATGTAGCAATAGTAACAAAGTCCTACAAATATGAATTAAAACGGTCATCGAAACTTGCTGGGACATGATACTTTTAAGGCTTTGCCTTGAGTCATTACATACCAGGGACAAAAGTAGGTTGAAAGGAAACTTGGAACATAAACACTTCCGTGCAGTAGAAGAGAGACAGAAACAATACTTACCTCAACGCTCGATTTAGTGATGAAAGAACTGGAAGGGCTGGAATATCCTGTAACAAAAGAAATACTGTATAGTTTTGAGAGCATCTGTTGTGGATGTAACTGTCGAGACGATAAACAAATAAACATATTCATGTCGATAAATAAACAAATGAGTCTCGATTGTCCAATTCAAAACTCCTTTATCGTCACGACTAACATATTCAACTGCTATAGAAAGACAAGGCATCCCGTATTGTTATCTCTTACCTTTGGCTTTTCCCATGCCCAGTAATACGATGCAAAGGCGCCAGCAAGAGTGCATTCACCAAGGGCGATAAGAAAATTTGCTCCCCATAGCCAACCAAAAACATGGAAAACTTGCAGACGAAGCAAAATGTTGTTTTCTTTGTACTTGCTAAATACACAAGATGCATTGGTCCCAGGATACTGAGATGAGAATTTCTTTGGATCACAAACAGTACCATTGGTGATGTTGTACGTTGTGTCATCTTCAAGCACCCGGTATTCTTTAGTGCCATTTGATGCCAAGCATCTACATAGCCGTCAAGGTTTAACAACCATCTTCAAGACAGGGCATCAAATTTATTTGATTCAACGATGGCCTAGCTCAACGACACGAAAACAACGATATTCTGGCACAAAACGAAACTTGAAGCACACAAATCAAGGTAAAGTGGTATGAGTTTTAACATAGATAAAGAAACATATTTCTCGCATGGTTGCATACAACAAACTTCGAGCATGGGAAGGGGTTATCCGAAGTTATTAATTAGAAATACTTGCTCAAAGATCTGAGCAAGTATTTCTTCAACGACAAGAAGCTACAAAGCAGTGTCAGTAATCGAGAAAAGCATATAAAAATCAGCAACCATATAGAAAGAAGGCAAATACTTCTTCGTTTCGAACACCATTAACATAGAATTTCTATTAAAATTTGGAAGAATGTTCCAAAGTTAGCTAAATCAACGAAATCAATTGGCTTAAGGAAGTCGACTGTACTATGAGAAGAAACGTTGGATACATAAAACACACATACGCAAAAATACAACACAGATCACATATATATATATATCCCCTGAAATATAAAGAGACATTTCTGCAAAAACATGGTACTCTAAAATTCGCGAGAGAAAACATTTGTTTCGAAGATTATATTACACATTTTTGAAGTAACTGCAGATAAGAATAAATACGTTACGAAATGAATAGTTCCTTTTAAAAATTGATAAAAATTACATATCTGCGATCGAAAAGATACAATAAAACAGCAATAAACCACGCAAACCACGCGAGCTGAAAAACCCACAGCAGCAATGGAAAGAACAAGGCCGACAGCATGGAGCAAACGGCTCTAGAGAAAAGATGGCAATTTTGTCAAGAAACAGAGGGTATTGATGGTATTAGCGATATTGGCTGGAGTAGAGTAATGGGCAGGGTTGCCATTTGGCCGAAAAATTAATTTGGCCGAAAAAGAGAAAGTTGGCCGAATTTTTGCCGCATGTTAAAGCCACAAAAATAAAAAAAACGACAACTTTAGCATAGAAAATATTCAACATGTTGATAAAATAACCTCAAAGTTGCAAATAGCGAAACAAGAAACAAAGTAAAAGATAGCAGAAAGCTAGCAAAAATATAGCTTGTTTGTATATTTTGTTTGGCTGGCCGAATTTGGCCGTCAAACGTAAAGTATTTGGCCGCAAGCATCTGGCAACCCTGGTAATGGGATGAATGAACTAGGGAGGGCGTGGAAAATATTGGATAAGAGGCAAGTCATTCCTACGAAAAAGTGTAGAAAATTGCATGTAGTCAAAAGGTTTTGAAAACGGTTCTGTAGCAAACATTGATCAAACACTACCTGCTGGCTTCAGCAATCAATCCGCAAGCAATTTTTACTCTGCTGTATAAGAAGGCCATGATCAGAAACAGTATGACGAACATGATCAAAAGGGCAATTCCTGCGAAGAAAGAGACGTAAGACATATGAAAATAAGAAGGTAAAAGACAGAGTGACAACATATCTTCGTACAGTAAGTCAATGCAAAAAAGAGGTTAATACAATAAAAGAAACTAAGAATTTGTCCACTAAAATCGCTAAAAAGACGAGTCACATGTCTGACTATCATATACGTGATAACTGATATTTATTTTTTTGATATTTTGGTTAATTCTCTTCAAAGTAGGCATAATGCTAAAACAGCAACTCAGAGACTCACCAAGCACCATCCACGTATTCTTGGAGCGCGTATAGTTGTCCAAATTCAAAGTAAATTTCCAAACAATATCCTTGCTTGTCCCAGAATCAACCAGATACTTATACTTAGCAAAGCAGTAGTAGATGCCTGAAAACAATTTCGATCAAGAGCAAACAAGATAATGTATAAGATTATATAAACATAACATAGTACAACATACTGCAAGTAATTTAGATCTTATAATAATTTTTTTATAAAGGGCTTTAGCAGGAATAGTCCCCTAGAAAAATTTTCAAATTACCCATATCTCTACTAAGGGCCACCTCTCCAAGTAACGGACCCCTTCAAAACACAGACGAATAAATTACAAAAAAAGGAGGTGGTGGCTTACAAAAGGAAGAAATGTTCAAATATTGAAAATTAATGTTTTAACGGTCCGTCAAAAAGTTTCAGTGGCGGAGCATCCGGGTATTCAAGGTATTCGGTGAATACCCTAAGATTATTAGCGAAAAATGTGAAAGCTATATTAAATTTTAGTAACTTAACTTATATTAAAATCATTGATAATGGCAACTTTTGTTGCCCTTTATTTTGTAGGCTATTGTATCAATTCAAAATATCACAAAATTCATGCAAAAATTCATGAATAATTTTGTTCGTTTGTGCGAGAGTATGTAGCATCCAACCTTAGTCTCGTTTTGAGAAAACAGCAAATGGACGTTGGAGCGGTTCGAGCGAAAAAGCTCCAACGACAACAAATAATTATGACTAAATACCAAAGAATAACTGCAAGGAGAGTACCGGGTTATGTACCTGCCTTGTAACTTTAATTAACACTTAGTTGTAGTTAGTTAATTAACTTTAAGCTACATATACTATACTTAGTTGTGACGTTATACTTTAAGCAAATTTTCCTTCAGTCTTTAGAATCTATCGTATGTCGGCGAAGGTCCGTCTCTGCTTGTATTTTCCTTTCAGTGTAGCAAAGGCAGATGGGCTTGAATCATTCGAGCGACATTTTTGTGCACTTTCTCATTCTTTTTTATGAAAGTATGAAGTACTGGTGTCCCATTTCTATCCTCTTGTTAAGACAGTACATAAAATAGGCTATTCAACAAAAGCTGCTACTAATTTTAGGTGAATACTTTGTTTAAAAACCCTTAGGTAAATACTTTCTACTCCATTATTTTCTTCTAGACCATACCAAACCATACCAAGCCCCGCCTTATGCTGTCAAAGAGAATACCCAGTTGAAAAAACCACGCTAAGAACGTTGCCATTTTGTCGCACTAATAATTGGTGCTCGATGCCATTTAGGGAGATCTGTTAAAGCCGTATAGGACGGTTCTCAGTTACAACTCCGAGTTTTATACTTAATGCAATCATCGGGCAACAAATTTTTAAATAAACTAATTTTGGCACAATTAGACAATTACTTTAGGTCACCTATGTATTGAGAATCTTAAAAATTGAGAAATAATGCAGACGGGTCGAAATTGAATATAAGGATACCATATTGATCACACAAAAAGAGAACGAAAAAGCAAGTATATAAACAAACAATTATGAGATATAGTAACTGAAGAAAATCGTAGAAGGTAAAAGAGATGTCAAACTGCTATTTGCATATGGTTCTTTCTGCTAAAACAACCTGTTTTACTTACCATAAATAAATAAAGCAAGTAAGCCGAGAGCTGTGACAATGACCATTGGAAACGTTATCCACCTTAACAAAGAAAATTCGGTGTAAGATGGTAGACAAAAAAATGCACAGATATGTATACGTCAAATAATTCACAGAAACAAATGTCATAATCTGCACATTCTAGGATGAGTTGTGTACCTTTTGATGGAAGAAGGAATCTCATCTTACTTACCTTGAAAGCACGATATAGAGCAACGACAAAACCATGGCGATAACGAATCCTCTAAAACAAAAAGGATTTTCGTAAACTTAATGGCTCTCAGCTCCACTAGTTTTAATGGCGATAAAAAAGCTCTTCCTTGCAAAAGCCAATTGACAAGTCTCGTGCATTTAAGGAATGACAAAATATTAACTAAAGCATAAACATCCGTTGCAATCCCCCTTACCAGGCAAAATTATCGCATTTCAAACTGCATTCAGGCAATTCTATCCCAATAAGGCAATTAAATTCTGGCAAGATCCATACACAGACCCCCCCCCCCCCTTCCTCCAAATAAGCGTTTAGCATCCGTTACGTCCATGGCAATGGAAAAAATTGCAATATTGCTATGAAAGATTTGACAAAATAGATCATCTTGCAATATAATTGGGGGGATGTATCTACTGATTTGAAACACTAACTAAGAAGGGCATAGCTTTAAACAACATACAACTGCCAATAAAAGGTTCCTTAACATGAGGCACTTACACGATTATCCAATAATAGGTTGTGCGAAGCTCGTCTAGGATCTGCAAAATAAAACAAAATTGGAATGATACTATACTTTGGAAAATGTACTTTGTAGGATCATGATTATGATCAAACGACGAGATCATAAATGAGAGCATCAAACGTAACAAATAATTGGAAAAGGATGTCAATACTTTATTTCAAGAAACATAGTTTTTATCAGTAAGTTTTTCAAAAATTGCTCCCGTCAACGCCTTAAGCTTCTAATACCTAATTTGAGCTATTTGAATCATCCACATAAAGACATCTTCATATTTCAAAATTTCTTGCACTGGATCTATTGCTATTAAAAATAGCTTTTCAATCCTATACAGAAATTGATTGCAATTAGTGATGATGCCAAGTCTCAAGCCAGGTATTTGGAATCATAGCCAACAGATCAGCTACAAAAGCCCCGCTATTACGTAATGTTGACATGCTTTAAACAATAGGCCCTTCCCTGACCAACAGCAGATTTACAGCTCGTTGATTCAGTCAGTATCTAGAGCGCACGTAATAGATAAAACCAGGGCAAGCACGTGTTTAGGGCATTACGATCAAAGGAGGCATAACAAAGTTGAGAAACTGATGGAAAAGATGATTTGTAAAATAATTTTGTGAAAACGTGGCTGCCATTGAAGAACTTCTTGGTTTATCAATAACACGGGAAGTGTTTAATCAGAAAAAGTTAGGGATGATGTGGCCCCGCCAGCTCATTCAACGACACTCATTGTTTGATCATATGAAAATATTTTGCACTGTTGCGGCCCACATTACATATCTGGTCAGCAGGTCAAAGTTAATAGAATGGCTCAAATTTGAAAGGGGGGACCCACGACTATCAATCTGTCTCTGCAAAATAAAACCCAACAAACAAACAGTTTGATATCAAATATTTCGTTATCTTTGAAATTTCATAATAACGTAAATTACAAAAGACTGTAAATGAAGTAAAGTAAATACCTGAATACCAATATTTTGAAGATTCAACAAAGATGCCAATGCTCTAAGGAAACAAAATTACTTTCACGTGGTTTGAAAAGACACCATTGTAAAGCGTTTAAGATAACTAACTAAAGCGCTTACGGCAAATATCTCAACATGAATAATGATGGCAAAAGATAAAGGAACATAGCTGAAGGAATTTTTTATCAAGGAAAATGTGAAAATGCTATGCTTAAAAAGGAAGGAAAAACAGCTTGTCCAATTATCATTATGAAAAAAGGGAACGATGGTAAAAAATGGCTAAGCTTTGAAAGAATAAGGTTCTAGTAGATATCTTGGTTGCAAAATTTCAACAACAAATAATACTTAGCAAAGATTGATCAAGCTATCAGCAAAAGTAATATCAAAAACACGAATTGCAGAAAGATACCAACTTTTCACTTGCATCTATTTCTTTTCCAGTTACGTTCTGATTAAACTTGTCCTTGAGATTCAAAGAGTCAATCACATCACGTACAACATTTGGCAAGCATCTATAGAATACTAAGGGTGAAAAACACTCCTTCAGAAAAGAGAAACAAAGTTTATATATCTTTAGTAAAAAGGAGAAATCCTCCATGAAAAAACCAGGGAACGAAAGTTTCCATCAGCGTATGGTGATGATAAGAAATGCTTAAATATGATATTTCTCTAAAAACATACAGCGATAAATATAATAAAACGTAACGAATATGCATCAAATTAACTTTACCATACATGGACGAGTTTTTACAGGAGCCAACATCTAAATTGAACATTGTACAACGAAGCTACATCATACAAGCAGGAACATTAAGCGTTCGCGGAGTTGATAAGATTACTAACCTGGCTTGGATTGCAGATAATAAGGGGCACATTTGCCATCTTTAATCAGCTGCAGCTTGTCTTGCTGTAGACAAAAGGTAAACATCAAGATCTACGCAGCAAGTTCCTGTAACGCAATCCCTAAAAACAACGTGTTCTTCTATCGATTTGTTAAAAGTATACTTTAGGCCCATTTCTGATGTTTTGTTCTCTTCTTTGCTAGCAGTGTTACTTTTTATACTCGTGTTGTTCAATACATCTAGTTATCACCAATGTTATAAAGTCTCCGTAGCGACTTTCCAACGATTGAAATCGAATAAGAATTTCTTTGTGGCTATGGGGGGATGCAAAATCAGAGGACGCAAAATGATTGGAACTGCAATTCTAAAATCAATATTTGAGTATTAAGGCAGTGAGCGTCCAGGATTGTCAACATTTTTAAAAGTAGTAGTAGTAGTGTTCAGAATTTTCAACATTAAAAGAGTCATGTATACATTAATAAGTTGTTCTCTCACAGTCATCTAAAAATAAACTGATGTATTGATACTTCGTGTTTTTTTTCCATTTTCAAATAAATCTTAATCTCCTTTATAGTTATCCCTATCTAGGCCGAATCCTTACATAGCACTTTAGGTAGAAACGTAGCTAACGTTTGAAATAAGTTCAAAAGCTTCTGACAAGTCAAGTAAATAGTCGTGATAACCGGAAAATTCTATCCATTATCGGACGTTGATAACATCGGACAATAAATAACATCTTACTAACAAGGATTTTTGGATGAAGCTGTTACTATAATAGATTAATGAGTTCCATAAAGAGTGAAAATCCAAGTCACGACTTACCAAAGACGTCTTACTGTTTACGACAGTTCCTGCAGTACAGATCATCTTGTCACTGTCAGTTGCCCCGATTGCATTAAAATTAGGACAACTTTTCACACAGATCTGGAATTACAAGGAAGGCATTTGAATAGTGAATATGGCAGCAGAAAGCTTTTATTTAGAAATAGATTAACGGGCGAGCAGTGCATCGCTTTATATCACATTTGTATTTCATGGTATTTGCTCGTCACAGGTTAAATTGAGTTTTCTCAAATTTCGCTGAAACCCTGCGGATATTGCTAGTTTTGTTCTATACTAGGCAAAAAGAGGGTGGGGAATATTATTCCTTTAAAAGGTTCTGCTGCGAAAAACATTGGTCTGCTTGGCAAAAGTAGGGGTGAAACGGCCAGCAACTTGAAACGAATCATCAACGTATTTCCAACGAAATGAGGTAAAGACATAGGTATTTTCTTGCAAAAGAGTGCTTAAATGACGGGTCGTGTTTCTGAAAACAACATCGATAATGATAAAACAAGTTGGTTACCTGTGGCGTTGGACAGCTTAGGCCCTTTTTGACATACGTGACTGGGTTAAGAGTTCCCTTTGTAATGCAGCTTGTAAGATCAAAGAAGTAAAGATACGGCTTCGACGGCCTGAAACGGCGAAAATACTCAAAAGACCATGAAAATACTTCAGTTAAGAAAGAAAATAGAGAATGCAGCTTTTCCAGCTAGAATAGAGAATGCAGCCTTAATCCTGTTTTACTTATTCAATATACAAGGGGTTATCCAGACGTCCTTTAGAGGTTGGAAAAGTGATACGGTTTTGCTGATGGAAGGGTCTACTATAAAAGGGGAAAGGGTGATAGGGGGGTTACGTATTACCCCAGTATAATACGGCTCATTACAAACAAGCGATATCACGGGTATTTACTTGAGTCAGAGCTCGCCCAGGGAACTTGGAGTCATAGTTTCGAAATAAGACTAATCATATTAAGGTGCATGTACCAAAAGCGCAGATAAAATGGCAGTTACATGACCGAAGAATTATTTTTGCAGCCGTGGGCCACGAGAACGGTTTTTGAAAATAAATATATTTCAGACGCATCACCCGTAGCAAAACCATGCGTTATAATCCTATAAAAGGAAAGGTTGCAATTTTTTTTATCTTAAAACAGGGGAGTAGGCACTTTTTTGGACTTTCAACGCATATATGTTGAGCAAAAAATCGCTTTCTTCCCAGCTTTTGTACTGTTGCTATTAACTGTGGAATTCATTGCGTTCGAATTAGTTTGACATACACGATTTTAAAAGCTAGGACATTTAAAATACTTATCAATATTCTAAATACTCACTCATCCAAGCCGCATATTTTGCCTAAAAAATGAGATGTCTATCAGAAACATTACCGTATGTATTTTGAATATGAGGCTGCCTGTATGAAAAGCGTATTCTAGATTTTCTTATAACAATCATCCTTAATAATAATCAATTTATTATTAATGGGAGGAAAAACAAAGGAGCCGCGATGAAATTGCGTGTTTAAGATCCTCGACAACTTTAAAACAAATAATCAGTAGAATAATTGTGATGTAGAAGAATTGAATCTGATATAAAGACAGAACAACTGGTGAATATTTGAATAATGATGTTTTTTTGCAAGTTCATTAAAAAGCTGTTTTTAAAGATAATCTGGTTATGTTGAAAGAAAAGAGAGTTTGACATCAAAATAACTTACCTTGACTATTGGTTGGAAAAAGCAGTCGTTTTGGATTTCCTTCAAGATATCCTTAAAAACATGAATATTCAGATTTTACTCAAAATCCCATTTTAATCAGCAAAATGTATTGATTCAAAGCTTGCTTAATTAAAGAACAAAATTTTCATATTCAGTAAAAAAACATCTGACACAATTACAATTTCAATGATGCTAGTTAACCCGAAATGAATGATGAAAATAGTGATAAAATATTCTAAGAATTTGGCAACATCTTACTAATAGCAATTCGAGAAAAAGATTATAAAGCTTCTAATATCAGATTGAAAATAAAAATTCGCACATGAGACTCACCAATAATGCCAACAATTATCATGCCAGTCATGTATAATCCAAAAAGAACGCAACAAGGAATATCTGTGCATCCACTAAAGTAGAAACCATTGGTAATAACAACAAAAGCTAAAATATGCTAGTGAACTAAAAGGAACTGGAAAAAATAATTGATACATAGCAAACATATGTAAAAATATATTAGCATTAATTCTATGACCAGTAAATATATTCAAGTACATATATGACCAGCATATATATAGTTCTTCAGTTCTCCCACAACTTTAAGAAAAAATATATGTGGTTTAACTAAAGCAGGGTAAGCCTGAAAAAATATTGAAAATAGTGTGCGTCAGGCTTGTAGCTTTTATTCATTTTTATCAGAAATATGTGTCCGGTAGTTTATCATGTCATGTCATTAATCATCATGTCTTTGAAAGTGTTTAAATAAAATTGGGAGTTTATGGTGGGCACACTTTGTGCTGAGCAGTTGTTAAGACGTTGAAAAAGCTTTTTCAATACTTCCATCTTCGACATATTTTGCATGCGCTGTCAAAATGTTTGGTTCCAAGGACTCGTCCTTAACAAAATGCAGTGCAGCTCAAGGTCTGGCCGCAAAGCTCGAACTCTGCAATTCAGTAGGCAGAGACAAAAGTTCTCTCTGCCGAATTCGCTGAAAACTTCTTATGTCAGTCAGAAATGAAGGATCGGGTTCAGAGGGTACAGCTGCATCCAGTTCTGCAACTAAAGTTTGCAAATCGGAGGACTGAAATGGTCAATTCGAAGTTGTCAATTCGCTCCTCATTTCCACCATCGTCAATTGAAGGTTGTCAGATTGGGTGTGTGAGACAAACTTCCTGTTGGTTCTTATAGTTTTTGGTTTTACTTCTTTTGATGTAGTAAGGTCTTCCTCAAGTGACGTAGTTCGGTCTGCAGGATCCATTTTGTTGCTTGCTTCATGTTCAATGAACGAGTTGAAAAAGGCGCTCGGCAAAGTTGATCGATTAGGGTACACACCCTAAGATATCATATATGTAAAATTTACTTATTACTGTCAAGAGTGAGTTAAAATAGCCATTAAGAATACATTCCATCTCTAATCAGAAGATAAAAAGATTTGCTGTGCCTCGCAAGCCTTGATGCAGAGAGGAGATGATGAAGAGCCCTCAATTTAACAGTGCTTCTACTTCGGAGGATTCACCCCTTTTTACGGAAATTTGGCCAATTGGAAGGAAAAGGAGTATTAAAAATTATAAAATGGGGTTGTCAGTCAGCGAGCGGGCCATTTACATAGGAAGAGCTTCAAGGTTTATGCAAACTTTGGCCAGTAAATTGACTTAGAAAATTCAATGTTGTAACGGTACACAAAGCTGTTTTTACAATTTCTAATTTGAGTTACATGACCTGAAAGATCTCTAAATGTGTGAAATGAGTTAATGTGTTAAAAACTGGCTGAGATATATCAACCTGAGCATAGGCTCTGCCCTGTCAAATCACTTTACTTTTGTCTCTGTTCTAGATTTGATTTGATGAACCATTCCAAAATAGCAGATGTAGGATACTTAATACCATTTATTGGCCATAGCTCTCCAAATTTCTACATGTCTAACTGATATTGCATATTTAGAGATAATTCATGGTTTTCTATTAAGTAATGTGGCACAGAATCAAAAGTTTTAAAAATATATTTTTATGTCGTCACACTCAATAACTCTATTATCATTACTCGCCAATTTTAAACGCTTCGGAGGTTTCGAAAAGTTTAGAGACTCAACAAGCGAAAGTTTCGAAACTAAACAAGGAAAAGTTTCGAAACTAAACAAGGAAAAGTTTTGAAACTAGACAAAGGAAAATAGCTCACGTGCGCGTATTCAAGGCGACGCCAGGAATAATTTCTTGGGAAAGTTGAACGCGAAAATAACTGAAGGTCATTAATAGGAAAATATTTCATCCATTTTCCAAGGAATTTATAGCAAAAAGAAGGATATTTTAGCGAAATTGTTGGAGCAAAAAGTGGCAGCACTGCAAATTTAACATAGTAAATAACTTGATTCAAAGCTATTCTGTCACTCTGTTAGTTTCCTGTGCCTTGGTAAAACACAAACGAATAATTATAAAACAGTTGTGTGATAAAACGCACTTCCCAGTGTGGGTAGGCGTGTACCAACGCGCGTGGGTCCGATCGCAAGCATTCCCCAAGAAGCCCTGTACCTAGTGTCTTAAACTACAGTGTGTCCAATAGGCAATTCTCAGTTTTACAATATCACTGTAAGTTTGGAAGGTTATATAAATATTATTTTCTATAGTATTTCTTTTAAGTGTTACGATTGTAATTAATGTTATGGAATCAATGAAAATTAAATCTTAATTACATAAATTTTAGAACAAGGACAAAAGTACAGTGGTTTGATAGGGGAAAGCCTCATGTGGCCAAGCTATAACAGATCTAGCTGACTTTGAAAATTTTGACGTTTTTTATAACGCTCTTTATACTGCTCATTGGTTCAAAATCAAAAAGTTCTGACAAAGATTTTGATGACATCATCCACATTGTCACATTTAAAAGCCCCACAATATGTTTGAACTAGGGCCCTGCCGAAACCCTAATCTGGCCCAGACTACTGCTCTATCTTGTACCTCTAAATATCAAGCAATGCTGTTCCTGAAATAACATTCCAAGATCTATTCAAGAATGCAATATATGTGGTTCTTATATAAAAACCATAAGACTTAGTATAGCTGTAAAAGACCTTTCCTCATTTTTAATGACAACTTCTTGTTTAAAAACACCTCATGAAATAACAACCCACAATGTACATCAAAGTTTACTGATAGTCAACATCACAACCATGCTTAGAACAAAATCAAAGTAAAATTGTTTGCATGAGAATCAATAATATTAAGCTTACCGGTTTTTGATTGGTCCTTTAAAGTTTGGGTCATATTTCCGTTTCTCTCCTTCAGAAAGAAACCATGCATTAGAAAGGAACAACTCGAAAGTGATTCAATTTGTTCTAAGGGGCTCATAACAAAGAGTGGGATGGGACAGTTGCCCGGGCTGGTTTTTAGGTCAAATAGCATGTTTACATTCACAGCCAACATCACTAGGCTGGCCAACGTAAGTGTATCACATGAGTGTATCACATGACCAGGCTAGGCCGAAGACAGAATCCAGGCAACAGACTATGCGATCAGACCATGCGATTGACACTAGGATACCACCAAAAATGTTCCTTCTTGTTTGCAAGCCTTTCCATATAATAAGCCACTAAGCAAAAAGTGCTATTAAAGAAAAAAATAATACAAAATACTGATAATAAAGCTCTTTCCATTATCCTCTATAAGAGGCTTAGAATATTTACAAACTTTGCTTAGCATTGCATTGCAAAAGTCATGCACAAATCAATGCTAACCAAGACAAATATGAATGATAATTAGCTTTAACAGAACAAAAGTTGACATAAATAGAATAAAGGATAGCCCTCTTGCTCAGACCAGTATCAACTGGCATGGGAAGGTAATCAAATGCTATGATTTGTAGCTAATTTCAACAAAGATGAAGTAAAATTAGCTACTTTTTTAATAGAAGCCAAAGCTTCTTTATTTCTTGGTATTTTTGCTGCTTCTTCTGAGGGCGGTTTTTTTCTTTTCAAGCCACACATTGTACTTTTTTGAATTCAAATCATCAAGTAAATCACTTTGTTCAAGTAGTAAGACAAAACAGTAAATTAGCATTCTTGTCCAAGTTTGTTGTTAGTAATTAGCCAAGGATGTCATTTCTAGTGGTTTGTGCATCAGAATTTTTAGGGAAATGACCCTTAACTCATAAGGACACTCATTTGAACTTTAGGAAAAATGTAACTTTCTCTGAGAATGTGCTTGGTTTTTTCTGATGCAGTGGACCAGGTTCTCAGTGATATGGGTTGTGTTTCATTATGCTGTATGCTAAATAAAAAATTATGATAAAATTGTTAAAGGAAAAGCATAGAATCTAAGAATCATTTTTAAACCTAATTAGTGGTAGAAGTTATATTAAGCCTGAAAATACAGCACTGGAAAATAAGTCAAGCTAGGGGTAATTTTCAATGAAAATTTTCACAGTAACTTGTCTTTTGTAGTCTATAATTCATATGATAGGCTGCTAGCCGTCATTCTTAACTTGCAACAAATAATTAATTGTGGGTCATTGTGTCTTATACAATAATGTAAATGTAATACAGTTTCAAACATACGATCACAAAGAAACTGGCCTTGAGGCATGCCTTGAACTTTAACATATTATGGAAGGCACAATTTCTGGCAGTTAGTTTTTTTAGCCCCAAATAGACTGACAAGATGGTCAACATAATTTCTCTATACAGGGTCATTGTTGTTTTGACTGACTGCATCACATGTCATTATAAAAGTGTTTTTCATCAGCGCTGTTTCTGATATTTTCAATACTCTTGTGTATAGTTTGGTTTTATTCAGTTCAGTTTTTTTTGCAGGACAAAATCTCTTACAAATCCCAAAAAAAGACAATGGATGCTTCATCCTTGCTATTAAAAGTTTGCCAGATATTTCCCCATTTTAAGGTATTCTTAAAATAAAAACTGCCTTGTTCACAGCCTTAATAAGCCACCAAAGAATAAGGCACTCTCTTTAATGAGAATTGCTACTACAATTGTCCCCCTCTACGGAACCAAAACAACACCTCTAATTATAAGAAGGTGCTTAAACAAAAAGACCTGAAATTTCATGGTGACATGCTCAGAGACATTCTCTGTTCCGGGCAATTAGTTATCTTCGTATTTGCCTTCGAATCTTCATGTTCAAATTAGTCAAATATGAAACTGAGACCGAACTAAACCAAATTGAATTAAACTGAATTAAACTGAATCATCCCTGGCCCACACATTTCGCTGCGAAATATTAGTTTATAGATAATATTCAATCTATATTTCTTCGTTTTTTTTCTCGGCGCAGTGTGGTAGGTAATCCTTGTTTTCAATTTCAACAATCTCTTGTTACGCCCGAGTGTCCTGACTTAAAAATTCTGCAAACGTTTAAACAGACAAATACCGAGATTTTTTTTCTCCCCGTCTTGCAGCTTAGACGTCTCACCATCCGCCTCTTCAGAAGTGTTTGCCATAACCTGGACTAATCTTGTTGAAATACCCGAACTTTATTTACCGCCTTTGCAACGACCTTACTCACTTCAAAGATTCCACTCGTTTTGTGCATTACAAACGACAAAAGGTGTCAAACAGTGCTTCTTTTGAAATAACAATCAAACTTGATGTTCATTGTTGTAAGTCGAATGAAACGAAAATAAAGGCCTTTACACGATTCTCCATAACAATAGCAAATTCTCAGGCCAGAAAATTATTCGTGAAATCACAAAGGGGCGGTAACACAAATCATAGGCGGAGTATCTGAAGCAAAATGTCATATTACTAGTGTTGTTTCAGATGCTACTTATATTCAATGAAAAACTCATGAAAGTCGCTGGAAAAAGTTCTATCAGATACATTTTAATCAATAATTGATTTTATAAAAAAACACGTAGCTGCTGGTTCATGATATCGAGTTGGTTTTGCAAGGTCGCTCTTGAAGCATGACACGATAAAGGTGCATAGGCAGACAAGCCTACAGACCCCGTAGCAGTGCGGTGCTCATCCAAGCTAACCTCTTACAAAAACACTAATCAATTTGAAAAGAAATGTTAGAATATCTTCAAACACAATTACCTTTTTCTCGGGATATTAGTTTCACCTCTTCATTTTCCGCCATTATTGAAAATTGCTTTCAGAAGAAGGGGAAAGATAAACAGACGACCACCGAACTGCTCTTTTTCTGGCACTGGGTGGACCTCGTTTCTAAAATAGAAACAGTTCAATTGACTTGTGTTTTGATTTCCGGATCTTTTCGTTTGAAAAAAGAACGTCTCAGTGTCAAAATATTTTTTGAAAAAGCGGGGGCTCCGACGCAACGGGCTCCGACACAAACCCATAACAAAAGGAACTGCAAAAAGCTTTGATGTTTTGGAAAAAAGTGGGGGGGGGGCATGCCGAATCACGGGACGTGTAAGTTTCGTCCAGGGACCGCGTGGAGTGGCTGAAATGGGTGTGCCAGAAAATTGTTTAAAGCCATGCTCTCTAGAACGCCGGAAAACGCCCCTTTTGGAAAATACTTGCTTATTTCTACTCGATTTTTAAAAACTTCTACCTATTTCTAAACAACAGTTCAGAGAAGATATCAATAACTATGAAAATAGATAAATTTAGCTTGAGGGTAACAAAACACCAAGCTAACCAAGTTAGAAAATACATCATGTCATTAAACAAGATAAAATACCTAGAAAATGAACAAAAAAGGTTTCCAGTCAAGAAAAAATGCTACTTCATAGGAGTAAACTACCCAAAGTTGCGTTAAAGTAAACCTTCCAAACAATTTTCTAGCGAATAATTGCAAATGTTGATGTTATTTATGAATGGAATTCTTCTTGTCTCCATTGCACGAGAGATCCTCTCATTTTTTATAACAAACTGGTTATAGGAAACAAGCAGGGGCGGCGTGGGGTTATATTAAAGGTATTAGTCTAATACCATTTTATTTTCAAAGGAAGGCAACTTTGGGTCTCTGAGATTGCAGGAAATTTATTTTGCATTTTGTACCCTGCCACTTTTTCACAACAATTTTATGGATGCGACCAGCTCTATTCATATAGCCAAGTTATATTTGCTTTTCTGTTCGTTGAATGAAAGCTTTCCTAATCCTCATTGAAATCTTTGAAAAGTGTAATCCATGCCGTAATCAGCAGACCTGGCCATGGTATTAGCCTCCAAAAACTAACTGTACTTTTGCTAGCAATGCCTTTGGATGGATAATTTGATTGACAAAATTTAGACACTGAATATAAAGAGCAACAGTCATGAAATAATTTGTTTAAGCTAAAGGCAGTTGTAAAAGTTGTTTTGTATGAAACTTTGATTCTATATGACCGTAGAGTCACAGGCAACATTCTCACATTATTTCTCTCGGTTTCTCAAATCAAATGATACATCTTACGTTTTTGTGCTGCATTACTCTAAAGTAAATCGCTCGCTTTATCGTAATAGAATCTAATCGCGGGCCAAAAGCCTCATGGTATTAGAATTAATGGGCTAGTACCTTGGGGCTCCATTACTGGGCAGCAAACCGCTGTATCAATTTACGATTTCGCTCCAGTAGTTTGCCGCAGCCACAGGGGCGGATCGAGACATTCTCAACATTCTCAATTTAGAATGTCAGATTTTCCCAGTTTGATTATTCTAAATAAAATGCTAAAAGTAATGAATGAGCTCAGATTTAAGATTCAAGATAAGCATACATCTTTTTATTATGTATTTTAGGTATTTATTTCTACATAATCGTCGTATTTGCTATATTTTACTCCGTTTTGCCTTTGCGAAACATTTGTATATCTTCTCCGATGAAAAACCAAATTCTCTTTCATTGAACCTAGTACCCAGGAGAGTAGTAAGAGGCTGCGCCGCGTCCTGTATCTAGGCATGATTTTTAGAAAGTTTATCGACTGTTGCCATGCATTTTGAGAAGTTCCTTCGCATTTTTAGAAAGTTGCACGCAGTTTCTGCATGCGCACGCAGAGAATTTCAATTCATTTTTGTCACTTAGAAGAGGTCGACCTGAAAGATTTTAACGAGAGGAAAATTCGCCAGAATGACGTATTAAACCCATTCACTTTTAATAGGGTATATCTGGCATATGTTTAACATATATTTAATGAGGTCTTGCCTACGTCGCAGTTTGAGAATCTTGAGAAGTTAGTGGGCTGGTCCACAAAGTAGCTAAATTTGACAGGGAACACCAACTTCACGTGATCAAGAATCCACACTCGACTCCAGACTACAGTGGCAGTGGCAGTGCCTGGTAATGATTTGTGTTTGTGCTTGATTAGAGAATAATCTCACAAGAACCCATTGCAAGTATGGATGTATTGGAAGAATTGAAACAGTTATTGACCGATTGTGCTTTGGATACCATCGAGGAGTATTTTTTTTCGCTGACTAGGGAATGGTTACTTACAAGTCTGCCGGGAGGGCCTAGGCGCCAGAACCAGATCGTAACACACAACCTTCGACATTTATTGTGGCAAAAGAATTCTTTCATTTTGATGGCTGAACCTTGTTGAACGAGAAAGGGTCAGACTTTGAGGTACTGCTGAAAAATTTTATATAGGGGTTCATTTTGTGCTGCTGCTACTGGGCCTAGAGGCTCAGGTGGTAAATTCTGCAAAAAGTTTGTTTTGTTTGCAGACTGGCCCCTCTGGATGCTGGTAAAATACTTAATTTAACACCGATACCTTACCATTGTCTTTCTGTTTTTGTGTAATGTGATTTAAATGTAGAATTCACAAAAATTACACTGTTCTGAATTTAACTAGAACTAGAATATTCATTCAATGATTAAATGGTTGCCTATCTTTGTAATATAATGTTTATGGATACATTTTAGTTTGTTTGAATAGCTATTTAATTTGTTTTAAATAACATGTTATTTATTTGCAAGTTGATTTTCACTTTTGCTGTAATTTAATTTAAAGAACTAGCTGTAAAAAAGTTAAGAGAGATTTTAACAGTTAGAGAAGTCATTACTTTCTTACAGTCTTGTTACTGATATTGTTACCAAGCAGAATAGGATTTGTTGTCACAGCCTTTGGTGAAAAGTTTTATGCTATGGTGGGCTGTTGTGTTCTATTTTGAAACCATTTGACATGTTGCATCTTTGGAAATTTTATGTGGTTAATCATATGAGCTACACGGGCCTATTGTCATACACTGCACTCTTGTTTTGGAGATGCATCTCCTTTTCTGTTTTATTGATACTAAGCCAATAACGAACAAGGTTTATTGAGAATGCAACACAGAAGTCAAAATCTTGAGATATATTTATTTGAGCAAGGTGGTACTAGGAACTGGAAATGCTGTCCAATAAAGTATGTTTTACATTAAGTTAGTACACACAGTAAAGGCAGATAGAATCTGTTTTTAATGCATGTTAAAATGCAGTATTTGGTATGATGTAATCTAGTATGGCAGGAGTTGCAGTAATGGAGTAGTCTTTCAACAAGAAAAATGATGAGAAATGCATTTGTTTGCTTATTTAAGCAAGCCTATTACCAGACTAAGTTTTGATGGAATTGTGGTTTGGATAAAAAGCTAATTTTGGTTAACATTCCTGTGGAAGGAAATATTATGAAGGCAAAAAATTATCATTTTCTTTGACAAAAGAAAGTGCATCTGAAAGCTAAGCAAAGGAAAGTTTAGTATAAAGTGTCAGGTCTCAGAAGATTCAAATTTAAATTTGATGGATCTTCTAAATAGACAGTCATCCCAAAGTAATTTTTCTTCCATGTATTTCCAAATGATGAACAACAAATCTGAAACAGATATACAGACTTTGACTTTGATGCAGAAATATTTTACTCTAAAGCAGTGCAATTATCATATGCCAAAAGATATGATGCATTTAAGAGAGTTAGCATCCAGAAAGAAGTTGACTAGCCTTAGCAGTTTACTTTTGTTGCTAGAAAAGGTTTTTGCCCATTTCTTTGTCCAAGTTTCTATGGCTTGTATACTCTGAAAGTGCCTGCATTTTTAGTAATTTCATTGGTCAACTTTCGTTAATAATTCTCTTCTATGATGAGTCTTGTGCCCTTAAATTTTTATCAATCATTTGGATGTCCACAAAACTACACTTCTTTCTATAAAATTCCACATGTTAAACCATTAGAAAACCAAGCACAATTTGCCACACACATTTTGTCTTGATCTTTGTGTTATTTTTCCCTGCATTACCCAATTTTCAATTACTAGTGTTGCTATGCTTATTAAGTAATTCTTTAATGTTGCATCATTGTTGTTTTTTGGGCAATAATATGAGGGGGCAAGCCTATTTTTTTGATAAGATGACATCACATTTGTCCATTCTTTTTAGAATAAAAGACCTCTGTCTTCCCAAAATGTTGGGGAACAACTACCTCCCTTCATCTCCCCTGGGTGTCTGCCACTTCTTATTGTTTGTTTCTATTTCTCCTCTTAAAATTTCAATAATTTTAATCATTGCATCCATAAAAGACAGAAAACAATTTCTTGGGCGTTTCCGGGAAATGGGCGTGGTCGGTCGGTCATAATGGGTTTTGAGAATGTCAAATTTTTGTCTGGATCCGCCCCTGCGCAGCCATAATTCATTTGTATTTTGTAAGACCTATCGTTCACCCAAAACTAGTAGGATGAACTACATTACCACAGGGTCATCAGTGTCTCGGGGGGGGGGAGACAACGGGGGCCAGTGCCTTCAAATTATTTTGTAAGATATGGTATTGCCAAAAGCTATTTTAAACCATCGTATCGAAAAGGTCATTTTGCCCACCTTCTTAAATAAAAACATATAAGCTCCACCCCTGTTAAATAGTTTCAGGGCCTTGCGTTGGGGCCTTCTTATGTCTTAATTTCAGAGGCTAATACCAATACTTTTCTACTCCCAGCCGCCCCTGGAAACAAGAACTGGTCAATCAGAGAAAAGCAATATACTTCAGTACTCGAAGCTAGAGAATCAAATATATATACCGATTTTGTAAAAAAGGCCAGAATTCTAAAGTTTTTTGACAATCAGTTAATGTGAATGGCTCGATAGCCCTTTTTGAGTTTTTTCCATAGACCCTCCAACCAACAAGTTTATGGTACATTATAAAAAGTTTCTTGTAATTATATTGAAACCGAATATTCTCTTTTTTTTTATTTCAGTACAGTCGAGTCTTGCTATCTGGAGCCCGCACGAGAAATTAAAATTTGTTCGACATAGCGGGATTTCGAGATATCCGGAATCGGGATTTTTTCGATCAAACAGGGGTCATCTGTGTTTAAAAGTAGATTAAGAACCAAGGAAAAGAGCTCATTTGTCTCCAAAGCTTTGTTAAACATCAAACTGAACTAAAATAGTCTATTTGAAGCTTCCTTTGTATTTTGAGTGCTTCTTCATGGCAAAATGGCAAACGACATTTTGTTGGTTTCAATTGCTGGTGTCAAAGAGAGCAGTAGCAGAAAAAATCCGCATTATAAACACAACTGAATTCGAATTGAATTCTTTTATCCAAGGGTACCACGTTTAAAATTCTTTTTGGCAGCCCAAGATTGGAGAGGAATTTAAGGTCGTGATGGAACCAAACAACATAGCCGACCAATACCCAATACCGTAAATCTTCGATTTAGCCCCCTGGGGGCTTATTTATTTTTGATATTTTTGGACGGGGGCTTATTCGAGGGGGGCTTATACGAGGAGAGGGCTTATAAAATTATTGTATATAATAAGAAGACATTATTGAAAAACCTTGTTTATTTTAGTAGGAATTTCTTTATGAGCATTTAATTAATTACTACCAAAAGTACGAATTTGTCGTGGTAATTCAATAAAACGCCATAGGCAACCACAGATGGCAAAAACCGTCAAATTGAGGGGTCCAATTCAAAAATATACGGTGGCAGTGGGCGCTTATTCGAGGGGGGGGGCTTATTGGAAATTTGTAGTTCTAGGGTGGGGGCTAATTTAATTCGAGGGGGGGCTTTTTCGAGGGGGGGCAATTCGAGGATTAACCGGTATGTGGTACAGAAAAAGGAAACTATTGTAGGACATTACCAAAAGGAAAGACAGGCACATTTGCAAAGACAATCTTCTTCGTTGTCAGGGCAGATGAAATTTATTTACATGGTGGGCTGTGGTGAATGGCAATCGTGTAAACTTTTGAGATGGCAAAGGAGTGCATGTCCCTTGCAACCTAAGCTCATTTCAATTTTACAATAATGGATTATCATTGCTATGATAATTAATAGCTGAAAATTTTTGCCACTTTTTGATCAAGATAACAGGGTTTTCTCTTTCAAGGGTAAAAAACTTCGTTCGAGATAACGAATAGTTCGAGATAAGCGAATTCGTGATAATGAGTTTTATTTCTATACCGGAAAATGAGAATCTGTTCGAGATAGAGAGTTTTTTGAGATAACCGAGTTCGAGATAGCGGGATTCAAATGTAAATTGTAATTATCTTGTTGATGCTGTAAAAAGATTCTTAATTTAGATACAATACAAACAATACAAATATACTTCCTTCGCCGAAATGCTGAATTGTAACAGAAGCGAATCTCTTGACAGAAATGTCATGAGTGTTTGAAAACAAAACCAACATTGGCGATTTTCACTGATTGCAGCTGCGAAAACCCTCCCGAACAGATTGATGTGGTTTCTGGTCGTCTCTCGATTAAAGGAAATGTTCTCCTATCTTCTCTATGACTTTCATTAGGTCAAGTTCAAAAAACTGTTTTAAGCATAAAAAATTCAAAGTAACTCCAACCAGACTCTAACGATAACTTGACTTTTTGCTGCAATCTCCAAGTCTGAAATTTAGGAAAGCCTGATGAGGTAATTGTTATGATTACCTACAAATAATTATTCCAAAATAATTATATCCTATTTCTATAGTATATTTTGTTTCATCTTTCTGTAAATTTCTCGCGACACATTTTTCTGCGAATTTCTATTTATGCGTTATTAATAATAGCAGCGTATAGTGTAAAAGATAGGCTTTAATTAGCTTCTATTTGGCTAGAACTCTTTATGTTGATTGCAATAAGACAATATTGATTATGATATAAATATTTGCATATAATTCATATAAATGTCAGAAAGCACACTCATTCATTTGATGAGCCGATGATAATAACATAAAACTTAGAAAGTAAGAATTATATTTATCAATTTTCATAATTTTCTTATCCATCTTTTGTTTTAACTGAAAAAGCATGACATTTGAGTTTTAGGCTGAAGGTTCTTTCCTGCAAAATTTCATTTGAATATAAAAAATCCCCAATCAGTCAATTCCCGAAACAAAACCAGATTTTGAGTAAATAAACAGATAGGCAAATAGTTAAGTCTCTGGTAAATTCATTAGAGAAACCCTTTAAATTTCCATTAAATATTTATTGTGATAAGTAGCAAAGGAATCAATACGTTACTTTCAGAATTTAAAAACATGGTCTCTATTTCTCAATTGATTAATTTGTTAATTTCTTTAAATATGCAAATATGACTGCTTTAAACCATAAATGAATGAATAGATGTAATATCGCAATTCGTTTTGGCTTATTTCCCGCTTCGTCTGCGGTAGAAGCGTCTTCTTCTTCTGCGTGCGTAAGGCTTAGGATCTGAGGCGGAGTCGTACTTCTCTGCAAGTTCATAATTGCCTGAAAGAAATCAATTATGAAAATTTAGCGGACAGAATAAGAAATTTAACCTCTGGAGCATACCTCTCGACTAATGGGGCTATATATAGATGATGCACAATGAACCGAAAGATGGATTTGCTGTCAAATGAACAGGAGCTTGCTCTAGCGCCACATGGTACACGAGTATTTACATAGAAAAGTTCTTAGGTATCAACCTACTCTTTGATAGAAAATCACAGTCTCAAAACATAATACCTTCAGCTAACCAAAGGTTCTCGTCCGCTTCCATGTCATCGCCTTCGTCATCTTTCGACAGACTTCCAGTTTTTAGATTTTCTTCGTCTCTTATAGCAGTTTCTTCTTCTACGTTCAGCTCTTCCGGAACACCCTTCTCCGCTGACTGCTTGGAGTTTTCATTGAAAATTGCACCTGCAAGATCGAAACCAGACTCAATGCGAAGCTATGTCAAATGGCTCTTCGAGGTCACAATGTAACGAAAGAAAAATGAACACGTGTCCCCGGGTTCCGCAAATTTTTTCAGAGATCGTTCTTTAATGCAAATTATACATAAATTTAATACAGGTCCCAGTTGTTTCTTCAACAATTCTTTCAAACTAACAAGGAGACGTAAGCTTGTACCTACCGTGAATTGAATTGACGAGTCCTAGAGTAACGCAAAACAGCAACACGGCCTTCATCTTGTCAAAGGTTCTCAGTGTTCTCTGTTCCGAGCTTTCTAAACCACCAATCCTCCAAGCTGCTTCGATGCAACTGTAATCATGGCAAAATATCTGCGTTTTTATACCAAAAAATCTTGACATCCGGTTTGTATAATTGCTTTTCAGCCAATAGTCTGTCTCCTCTGCTTTTGCAACCAATCAGGACTATTCTTCAGCCCCCATGGTTGTAGCCTGGCAGGGGTGAAGCGTAATGATTTCAACTTTCTTGTAATGGACTGGAAGAAACCTCAAAGGCCCCTTTCCACTTTTTGGATGGCTGTAATTTTCATTTAATTTACGTTGACAGCTGAAAATACAAAATTCACGACATAGAACGTAACATAAGAGATCAATTTAGCTATCTGTTATAAAATAAAGTAACAAATTAAAGAAAATTAGATTAACTTTAACGATAGTAACAGAGGCAGATGTGTAGAACTAAAAAGAATTCACATGAACTGTCAAAACAGGTGCCTTGTACTACCCATTAAACAGTGGATTTTTATCATATTCTATAAAAAAAACAGATAAAGAAACTGCTAGAGTATAAAAAACACCAAATAGCTAAAAGAAAAACACAAAAGCTAATAGTAAATGCTAGGCCTGGCCTTCCTTTGGGAAAACAAGGAAGTTTGATGTTATCAATAGGGATTGTTACATTGGCAAGATTCTTTTTACACTTTGGTTTCAAATGACACTATTAACATTTTATGCATTTAGAGGTGACGACGAACTACATGTTGAGTCTCATGTCAATGATTAAGACATTTTAGTTACTGTTCGTTAGGCCAATCCAGGTAAGTTAACTAGGCCATGATACTTTTATTTACAGGTTATTCAAAAGAGTTGCATAATTTCTTGGCAATCGAGTGATCTGTCAAAGGAAAGTCAATTGAAATAAAACAAGTAAACAAGTAAGTCCATTGAGATTGAAAAATATACAGCGTTTTGGAAGAGTTTTGTTGATTAAAACGTGGAGCATCCCTCGGGATGAGTAGGTACTCGTGTAAAACAGATCTAAAATGTTGCAAGCGTTGCCTTAAATACAGCAATTCAACAATCATCAAGAGACCCAGCATGAACAGTTTCATTAATGTAGTCCCCGCCCGATGGCCAAAGAAACACCCGCGATGCTTAGCCACTTCTTATTTGTTCCCAAGTTTTCCATACAATGAACAGTAAAGTCGCGTCATTCTTTGCCATAATATGTTCCCTGGCAGCTACATCTCGTAAACTTGTAAAGCAAATTTGTATTTGACATGATTGTTGAAAGGCAAACATTTTCAATGAATTTTACTTCGTGAAAAACAACGAATGATAAACATGGGGGTACGCGTTTCCAAAAATTTGCAAAGTTTTAATCGTAGGCTTGATCGGCCTGATTTAAGCAAACAGAAAGTTGACAGAAGTTTTCGTAGGGTTGCTAGTTTTATTTGAATACATATTGCCTATCAAAATATCCTAAAATGAGTGTCAATGTCAAATATCCCCCCTCCCAAAATGTCTGCAAAACTTCTAGAAAGGTAGTCATACAGCAGGGCCTTAGCGTTAATTAGGCAGTTTGACCAAATTTCAACCAGTAAAATGGTTGGTCATACCCAACCTTCTTTTTCCTAATATTGCAAATAACTTGTCATAAGTAGCAAGCAACCGGTTTAAGATGGAGTTGATTGAACATTTCAGACTTATAACTTACAATAGCGCCAGGCCGGAGAGACCGGGGGCCGGAGGGCCTTGCCCCACCCCACTTTCTGTAGAGCAAACTAAAAGTTTTTGGAAAAAGTGGAAAGAAATGTAGCCTACCATTCTGTAAGTAATCGTGCCTAGTATTCCCGTAAATATGTCCTTACTTCTAGCTTAGTAACTATATCCTAACCCTACAAGATATATATAAAATTGAACATGAGAATTTCAACGAAGAAATTGGTTATTGTCTAATTTGTGCCACGAGTAACAGCTTTGCTTATGAAAAAGATCAAAAAATATATCCAGAATAACTTGGTGCCAGCATTAAGTGATGATGTTTTGATTTTTCTTTGGCCTAAACGTGGCTCGCAAGGTCTATTTGTTAACTGAATTTTTTCAAAAAACGTTACAAAAAGAGAAAAGTTCAGTTGTTGAAGGAAAAGAAACTACCGGGAAGAAAGTTTTTGAGGATACGAAAAACAAAGAATGGACAGATTTGTTCTTTAAAAAATGTCAACAAGAAAGCTTCAAAGTTTGGTTCAATCGATAATCCATTCCTACCAAAAGTCAGCAGATCTAAAGGTAATTATAAATAAATTCTTGTGACACTCGTTTTGACCAGCACACTTTGAAGTTTCTGTATCAAGATCCTTAATTGTTAAAAGCATTTATCCGAAAAATTTAAGATAAGATTTTACAGAGCAATAACCCACATGTACAAAATTGCTTAATCTTTTATTTTTAGCATAAAGACCTTTTGTTGATTTTTAATATTGATGTTTTTTATTAAACCATATTTCAATCATTTTCTCCCCAATCTTGTTTTGGTTATTTTTAAAATCTAAGAAGTTTCATTACGAGCTACATTAAAAAGGTTATTTTAAAAGCTTCAAACCCTTTCCTATTTTATGTCAACATTACAATAGACGAAACTACAGGTCATACTGATAAAACAAAGTTTGAAAATATTGCCTCATATTATACTCCAGCCAAAATTCTTTTTTCATACAGTTTCTTGCTATTCTAAGATATCATATCCCTAAATATTTTCTTGTCACCAACCATGGTGGCGGCCTTTCTTTAATTCTTACAAAACTTGGCGTCCTGTCGCGTCTTTGTAGCCGTATCATATTTCGAGCTTGGAATGAGCTTAGCTAGTAGCCATCTTATTTTCATCGAAAGGTTTTGCCATACTTCAAACGGGAGCCAGAGCAAGTTCGCTGTGGCGTTTATATAGTGCAAAAGATGATTGTCTCCTAGATTTTCCCATTGGAAGCACTTAAAACAGGTTAGGCCATAGGAAACAGCGAAACTCCGTCGAAGATATTGGGTTTTACATTAACTGTACCAGCCCATTTAATTACAGTTGGCAATATTTGAAAATGGCTTTGGAAAACGCAATCATTTTACAGGATACTGAAAGCGTTTCGATTGACAAGTATTTTCGATCCACAACTGGGTATTTATTTTCAATTTTGACATTTTCAAATTTTGCACCACCAAAAATTGTTGATATTGGAAATATCTAGCCATTGGAGACCGAGCTAAAGTTTTCTTTTATACAAATGTTTCGAAATCTTCATGATTTGTACCAGCGCTACTTCCAATCAAATTTCAACAATTTCAAGCATTGGTCAATTATTCAACAAAACTGTTGAGAATCTCTTGGTAACTTGATACAGAAAATCCAAAGGAAGCAGGGAAGAGAAGCAACTTATATAATTTAGCATCTTTCCTTTGAGGTCATTCCATAACATTGAATATTTAATAATGACAAATGAAATACACAGGTATTTTCAATAAAACATTGCACATTTAAATTATCTTGCAGTATACCAATAAATAGAAAACATGACATTCTGTGACATCCCAATAGAAATACATCGCCAGTTTTCATTTTCAAAATATACCTGGAAAAAACAGAAATCAAATTTATTGATCACCTAAATGACAAACTAATTTTACAATTAATTATGCTGTCTAATTGCCCGTCAAAAATTAAATAGATTCACAGACCAAACAGAAAATTTTGCCTTCAGGGAAGAGCAAAATGAATGACAGCAAAGAAAACCATATGAAAATAAAAGACATCTTCCTTCTCAATTGAGAAGAGAATTTAAGGAACATCAATTTCAACCTTTCGAGGTCTAGACATCGATTGTGAGACTGGTAAGAAAAATTGCATTCACTTGATTATAAAGGATAAACTATTTCCTTATTATCATCTAATAGATAAATACGCAAGAAATTAATCAATAACTTTTATCCTGATATTCCTGCACCTCTATATCAAATTTTTTAGGTATAAAAATGCTGCTCCAATGTGATAATACCTTCAATATAAGATTTTAAAAGTTAACATCCTTTAGAATATTCTAATGGTAAAGACTTGTCACTTGCCGTTGCACACATAAAACAACAGAATAAGAAAAACTCACGAAACTATATAGACAGATTCTTGAGAATTTCTTCCGCTTTTTGCATGGTGTCATCTTCCTAAAATGCAACCAATGAAAAATCATTGATGTGACGCATCATCCATGTGGTATAAAAATATATTTTAGCATATTTTCAAATGGACTTGGGGCAGCTGTGATGCTTTCTCGGAAATCATTCACAAAAATTCAGATCTAAGGCATTTTTTCTACAAAGGAAAATCGACTGAAATATTTTGTCAAAGTGTGTTTCACCTAAGAAAACAATTACTTTTAAATATTTTAAATACAAAACCATGCCCCTGTTATGGCCTATTTTCTATGCTAGCCTCTTTTTTCTTTTGCTCGCTCGTTGCATTTTTGCATCCTGGTATTTGGTATGAGTTCTATTGACCCCATTTGTAAGGACTTTTAATGACTAATACAAATATCCAATTCTCATATTTTGGTTCTCCTTACAACATAAAATAAAGCCGTGCAATTTTTTCTTTGTAAGGAGCAGTGCATTACCACAAACTTGGCTGATTTAATATCAATTTCACTTATATCCCGCCAATTCCATAAAATGTTACATGAAAAAACAAGAATACGATGGGTTTATTATTCCAAAAGCAGCCTTCTTCGGTCCTACAGTCTCAAACAGACGAACATAAATATGCGAATCTTCAACATTAAGCGATTCAAGAATCGCTCAGATTGAATGGTACAAACAGGATTAGAGTTGTAGATTCTGAAGGGGTTTAACTTACTTTGATGAAGCAGAATCTTGTGTAATTCCTTGCTAAATCTCGGTGTTCTTTAGAATAGAATGGTCCAACTGGAATTGTTGCTAAACCCTTGACAAACAAAAAGATACCAAGAACGGTCAAATGGTGATTAACGAGTAAAATAGAAAATTAACGGGCTTGGATAAAAATAAGTGTGTCTCTGGTTCAGGATTTACTGCAAAAATCAAGAAGTAAATTTCTAAGATATCTAGGTTGATAATTGATGGTTAGATTGTTTTTATTCCCGTCCTATTCGTTGGTGAACAAAGTACCCCATGAAAACCAGTTTATTGTCACAACTCAGCCTTTTTCACACACAATAAACAATTTCAAGACAATGTCTGGTTTCTCAGAAGACAAAATTGAAAGTTCCTAAGAAGATGGATGCTCGGCGATACGATGTCGAAGAAGAACATTGGAGTTTAAACAGCTATGCTCTGGCTCTATTTGCCAGTTAATAGCCTTCTACAGACTTGATTTGTGCCACGAAGATTACTAGTGGCAAAAGGATTATACCATGTGGTACTAATGAATGACTTTCCTTTATATAATACCTTTTCTTTTAGAAGCCATTTAGCAAATCGAACGTCGTATGTGTCACCACTACCATCATCTTCAAATTCTTTTTCTAAAAACCAAACGACGTTAAGTAAACAATGCTGCAAGGAATTTACTGAAAATATAGCGCTAAGCAGAAAGGCTTAAAAAGAAATTAAGAAGAATTAACTCAGAGAAAGAACACAAAATTTGGATAAATCGATTAGGGGTATGTTACGATTCAAACTTAGCTGAAAAGCTGAGAATTGAGAATTGTTTGAAGTAATGAAAGGAAAATTCAAAACGTCACAGCAAAATGGGCGCATTAAAAGAAACAGAAGGTGTTAATAGAAAAGGTGGCAAGAGATACATTCAAAAGAAAAACTAAATGAATTCAAACAGTTGAGAGATAAAAAGAATATTTTTTTATTCAACAAACAGAGGATTCAGACAAACCGCGAATCCCTAACCCGAGGAGCAAATGGATGAAACTGAATTATGAGCAAAATGATTTTGAATTTAGTGACACTGAGACGTTAATCGAACTCCACAGGGCAGTTTGCAGGAAGCTACGAGTTCGTACTTTGTCCTTTCCAAAGTTTGAAAAACCCGATAGTAGTTGAAGTTCTGTTTGTCCAGTATATTTGAAGCTTTTCAGAATACGAAACTCTCAGCTTTTTTCCAATACCGGACATTCTTTAGCAGAACTTCCTATCCATTCGTCCAAGAATACACAAAGAAAGGGGCGCAAGGCCTAGGCAAGAGTCGGCAACCAAATAACAGCGCGCAACTGAACTGGTCAAAATTGCGATAAAAAACTCAAATCAAACTGAAAGACTTAGAATCATACCAATAATTTGAATTACCGTGCATAACAGGCAAATTTCAAAGGTCAAGACGCAGTGGCTGTTTTCGGGAGTTACTTTAAGGCCCTTCATTTGCAGAATGGTTTTCGTGCAAGGACCAGTTCACGGCAAAGAGAATAAATATTGTGACGTCACATTGAGATATAATCGATTTGCTTTTCTTTAGATCTTCTGGGTTTCTTATTTCGTTGTTTGATTTCCGATTTGTTAACTAACTTATAACTTGAATTTTTCCAGAATCAATTAACTAGATACTTTTGATTGAGAGACCTTTAGGGATTTACTAAACATAACATTGTTTTGAACAGATTCACAGCATTTTAGTTAAAACTGGCGGCCTTGCCACTTCTCCGAATGTGGACATACTTAATTCGATGGCAGATAAATTGATAGTTTCATAAATTGCTACCACTTTAGAGTCTCCAAAATTAGGTTAAATAAGATTGAATGTCTTGTAAATTGTCATTCAATGCTAAGTAAACATTTATCCCTAAGCAAAATGAACATAAACCACCAGAATTCAGAAAACAATCTAGCTAATGCATACTCAGTGGTGAAACATCAGCCATCATAAAGTAGCCTCCTTCAGGAATGATAGGAACCATGCCGGCAGCTTTAACCATATCAACAAGTTGATTGCGCTTGGCGAACAAAGTATCAGCCATCCATTTCCAGTACGAATCTTTCGTTCCAAGGAGTTTGATCTCGTGCTCAATCGCTTGTGCCAGCGCTTCCTGTAAGTATGCATCGGAAATAAGCATAGATACATTCTTTCTACAATGATTACAACATTAAACATCGATACATTCTTTCTACTTGATGTGATGGATATCAAAACACTCATACTTTGACTTTAAAAGCAAAAAATTGATTAGCCAGGGAAACAGATTAATCTTGAAAGTTCAAATACAAATTAAAAACAATTCAGAGTATTTCATACACAGACAAATTATGGATCAAAGCAGCAGCGCAAATTAAAAATTTCTTCAGTATTTCATTTTATCAGAACATTTATGTCAAAAACAGATGGTGAAAGAAAAAATGACAAGTCTCATGAAGGATAGAGTGCATAATGCGATCATGTTATTGTTAAAACTGGAAAAAACTCCTCAGCGGAGTAAGGAATGAAGAAACGTAAGTTCACAAGAATAGAAAAGTATAACAAAATAGAGAAAAAGAAAATAGGAAAGGAAAAATATAAAAAAGAAGTAAGAAAGAGCAAAACAAAAAATTAAAAGAAAAAGAAAAAATAAAATAGGAAAAGAAAAAAGAGAAAAAGAAAGGAAAAATAGAAAAAAGAAAGAGTAAAAGAAAAAAAGGAAGGATGTTATTAAAGAGAGGAAAAGAAAAAGGGAAAATAAAACAGAAAAAGAAAGCAGCTATGACTAACATTTTCTTCACAAGAAAGCTAGAACATAAAAAAAATCCATAAAATTTGTTTCGTATCTAAAGTAAACCATTCTCGATTATCCAAAGGGTTTAGAATAAAAGATGAAAGTATATAAAACTCTAGCTTTAGCAAAGTCCACAAAATATTTACCCTTCCTTTGATCAAAGAGAATAAACATCCTTAAAAAGCTGAAATGACCCAATGCCTTTAACAGAGCTTAAATTTTTTATTTTCGTTAAAAAAGGTGAACTTTTTTTGTTATTATTGATCTTCCTAGAAATCTTCATCAGTGCCATTTAAATAGAATTGCTAATTTCCTGATCAAGGATAAGAACATCAAAATTCAACTATGTCATTCAAGTAACTTCTATTCTAACAAAAATTAATAAACAATTTAGTCCGAATTCCAAAAGATAAAAGCAAAACAGTACAAACCTGTAATGGAGTTGCCATGGTGTAAATGCTTTGGGCATGAATCGCAGAGCAATTGGATATGAGATCTTCTGGACCAATAGCCCAGCCAATCTAGAATTTGAAATAATACTTACAGCTTTTTGCTTGTACACAATAAAATACGGTTTGGTTACCTGGTGGCGACAGCAGGGAGGCTAAAGTTTTAATTAATAACAAATTTGTGAAACAGTAGCATACAAACAAGACTGGATTCTTCGCAAAGGGCTAATTATTACTAATTAACAGAGCAACTCAAGCGGATCTTCTTCAAACATAGGGACAAACAAATACAGGATACATTAAAAGCAAATTTTCGTTATGTGAATGATACTACTGAAATTGTTGAAACCGACCGAAGGCAGAAAACCAGTAGTTTCCTACCAAAGTGCACAAAGTACATAATGTGAGGCAGGGCAGTACAAAAAAGAATGCGCAAATATTTCAATACCTTGCTCAACTGTTTTGCAAAATGAAAAGAAGAATGCTAAATACTAGCCCTGGTCACAGATGTTGAAAAAGGCCTAAACACATGTCCGCTAGCATGCAATTATAGCTGAACGTCTTCCTCTACCCCACACTACATTCAAGTAAGATTGTATGGACATTTCTATACCAGACATAAACGGCCTGCCAGAATTACAGGAATATAAAGTTCAAAAAGGAAGTTCAAGAAGTCAAAGCAAAATCTGAAAATCGTATAGAAAATGACATTTAATAACTCTGCAACAGTAGCCCTAATAGGAAACTTTTGGTAAATATTCTTATCACTAATAACAAAATACCAAATGAATGAGAAATAGGAAATTGAGCAATTTGAGCAACAAAATACAAAATTCATAGGACCGAGTAGACCGAAGCATGTTTCATGAGGTACCCCAAACTTACCTGAGATAACAGATCAATTTTATTTACAATTTTGTACGCAGCTACAGAAAACAGAAGAGGCTGATCACACATGATGCATTTTCGTTTTCAAGATTTGATGTTCTACAGTTCCTAAGATTTTTTTAAAACATTCAAAAAATGAACGAAAGATCCCTTGCAGTGCAAATTCCTTAGCCCATTATGAGACTTAAATGCTATAGATAGTTCTACATTTGAATAAATTAACAAACCGTTAGTTGTTTAGAAACAGTGTTCATGTGGAAGTTCTGATGATTAAAAATGTGGTCTGTATATTTTTCATCCGTATAGAAAAACCCCATCCAAATTTCACTTCTCTAATGAATTCTCCCAGAAAAAAAGTATGAAGTTGTAAATTCCCATCCACAGGGTAACACATTAGTTGTGCGACTTAGAATAATGCCCTAAAGATGTTACACAAAGCTTAAGCCGTTTATAATAACGCTCTTACTCGGTAACAAGTAGGTTGCGCGACAGTGAGGTAACATAAGGTTTCAGGGACTTTGTTAAACATTGGTTAAGAATGAGTTGGGTATTGTAGCCTTTGCTTACCTTCCATCCAGTGATGCTAAAAGTCTTTCCTGCGCTGCAAACAGTGACCGTTCGATCCCACATCCCAGGCAGTGTTGCTGGCGAAAGAAGGAGATAAAATTAGGTTGCAAGGTTTAAATAAAAATTGTCTGAAAATTTCACGAAATAATGAAAACACAACGCGAGCAACTAGAATATTTTTTGTGTGGCACTACTCAGAGGATAATTGTCAGATAATGATGACAAGGTACATCAAAACCGAAAACTTTCCAACGATCAAACTTTCGGACAGAAATTTGTTCGAAACTTTCTTGAAGTTTTTGGTCCGAAAATAGAAAAACATAAAGAAATGTACTGGATAATCCGTCGGAAAGTTTTCGATTTCAATGTAAGGAAATTTCTATGTTCAGAAGCAGACAGAAAGTGAGGTGAGAGGAAGGACGGAGCATTGGATTCGCTCCTTGATTTTTGCCTTTGAGCGTATTCTTAAATGATCATATTTATGATTCTAATAATTTCTACTTGGTATCGACAATCCAGAAATATTCACACGCCACAATTGTCACATCACCCAAGTTTAATGGGACCATTGAATCGCAGAACAATTTTAAGGAGGCCAGTCAAAACGTTATGGTAAAAATAGGACAGCCTTACCCATGCGAATGTGTTCTTTGCCGTCATAAACAATCCACTCGTAGACTTCATCACTTATATATAAAACGTTGTGCTTCTTACATAACGAAGCCAAAAACTCCAGCTCGTCACGAGAAAAAACCTGCAAAGAAAAGTCAAATCTCGTTAAAAAGTGCAATTTGTAGAAGCCCTCTCTTGAAAAAAATTTTAAGAAGCTGAAAACGTTTATAATAAAATTTATATACAAATATGTATGAAAAATCTAGATAAAGTGGAAAGATTGATTCAAAGAAAATCTTCAATAAAGAGCTAAGATAGTAAAGAGAGAGTGATTATGTGGAACTTGTAATACATTTGCCATTTGCAAGTTAAATAGGATCGCGTATTTCATTTGTTATTTTAACTGTCAAGGAATCTAATGGCAAAGCATTGAAATCAGAAGCGATGTACAACTCAGCTGTTGTTTCCATAACTCAGCTATGAGATAGTAGTTGCTCAATCCTCTGATTTGGTGCGGGTATAATTGATAATATTCAAGGAATAGTTTATCTTATTTTAGCCATTACTGAATCATTTAGGGTTAAGAAAAATTGGCTAACTAACACAAAGCAAATCTTCCGACGTCGATGTACGGCAAAAATATTTAAAGGGGTTTGTACATAAACGCTGTTTTTCAAATTAAGCACTTGCTTATAAAAAAACTAAAATCTTACTAAATCTACCCCCCTTTCACAAGTAAAAAGACAAAGAAATTGATATTAAGCCTCGCCGTACTAAAAAGAAGCGAGGGACGTCCATGAAGCAATTGAAGGCCATTGGCAAGAATTTTACCTTTCCTGTTGGATTGTGTGGTGTGTTGACAACAATAGCTTTCGTTTTATCACTGAACGCGTTCTCCAGCTCCTCTTTGTCGAGGTAAAGATCGGCTGATGACTTGGCTCCAGGTTTCTGTGACGAAATAGAGTAACATGGAATCAAGCAGGATGGCATTGTAAATTTGAACAGATTTTCAATTAACAAAAAAATTACTGAGCAGTATTCAATTATGATAGAATTCACTGGTTTTAAGCTGTTCTGACAAAGTTAGCAACAAAGATTTGAGTAACAGTCGATGACCAGTAGTAAAATACCCTCCATGGAAAAGGGTCCTCTGATCTTCAGATACTTTTCAAACGACCACAACCATAATATCCAATATACCACATTTAACATTACCTAATACGCAATACATCACAAAAGACACTGCTGAATTGTATCATTTGAAGAAGTGCTTGTTATCATTTGGTTTCGTAAACTATCCTGTGCCAGTTTAGCCGTTAGAAACTGCAAAGAATTGTCAATCAAAAAAGATCTGTAATTGCACATTAATCATAACAATGGACTTAGAGAGCAACAACTACTCACCATGAATCTGGTAAGAACGATTGTCTTTGAAGATCAGCTTCATTATTTGTAAGTTTATATGATCTTGATTGTATCCTTGATTATCTAGCTATTTCTTCTCAAAAGTAGGAGTTAAGGATATACGTCACATATAAATAGATGAAAAAACAAATAAGAAGCTCACCGCTCGCAAAGGGACACAAACTGGAACTCCACCAGCAAGTCTCGTCATTGGCAAATAGCAATCAAAAAACGGTTCGATCATTATCACCTATAAAAACAGTGTGCTAAATTAGAACTTCTGTTAAAATTCAAATTTTAAATTATAAATAATGCCTTAAAAATGCCTTTAATATGTTTCAGAAATATTGAAACCTGACGTGGTGATTTCTGCGTCAATTTTAGAGATGAAGATAGCAGCACGAGAAACCTCCACGCAAAGATAAGCCTTTGACAAGGAAGGCCAGGGTTACTGATTAGCTTTAGTTATCAAATATATGTCGTTTTTATATCAACTTTCAATGACGATCAATGTTTTCATCGAGGCATAAGAAAAACGGTAGATTTAAGACGATTCTTTGGTACAAAACTTGAGCTTTTGTATAAACTACTTAGACAAATTACAAATCTTAAAACGTGATGTCGTACAATGGGGGTGAGAATAGATGGATATAGAGAGACATGCCAAAAGAATATAAATATAATCTCACCCCTTCCATAGGCCAGCATTAGATAACCTAAATTTCTTTTATTTTCCGTTTCAAATTCTTCTAGATAAAAGACCTCTCTAACGCGAAGGTCGTCAGAGATTTTGTCCTAGTCATTACCTGTTTTCTAATAATGTAATCTGACACTTTCTTTGAAGCATACACTCGAAGCATACTTATAAGGAGCAACCTTACAGACTACACTCGCTTGGAAATTCCTGTCTATATGTAGGCTGCTTCTGTTTTTTCCGTGACATCATTTTATTGTGGCGTATTTCGTCAGCAATTACTTTCTATTGTAAAATTTTCATTCGAACAGGACTGCTTGGAGTGCCTGATTCGTTTTTGGTAAATGAGAAAAGAATACTTCGTGAAAATGCTTTCTTTGTAATCAAACATAACATAAGTTATGTAAAATAAAGGGTGCATATGTTGTCACAAGGAAATGAGTGTTGAGAAAATGGATGATTGTCACAAGGGAAACGATACAGTGAAGTCTCAACTAAACGGCACCTAAAAGCAGACAGATAACTTTGTCCCAATATTTCTTTTCTACATACATAGTTTGGAAAGATTAGTCTCCAATACCAGATTATGGCGTTTTTCCTATAAGAGGTAGTTAATTTGCCCATAGATGCGTCTGCTGTGTTTAATAGAGGTTTCACTGTATCAAAAAAGCTAGATTTAAGAAAAGAAGAAAGCCAAGTTAAAAAAGCCGAGTGAGAAAGTTAAAAAGTGACGGGAAATAGGTAAATGAGATTGAATATGCGTGATTAGCTTTGTAAACTCGTGCGTGAATTGAAACAATTTCCATCGGGCATATGGAGATAGACCAACCTCGTCTCCTTCATCAATCATTGAGGTGAAAAGGCAATACAATGCTTCGTAACCGCCAACAGTAGTTATAACCTACAAGCAACAAATCTACATAAAACGTGAATATGAAGGTGCCCCGCAGTGGTTGGTTTTACGGCTTCTTTGCAAGGGGCCATTAGAAAACCAAGCTGGTAGTTTAGAAAACCATACAAGAGTACCGAATACCGCTCAAAGGGCAAACTGAGAGATGTTTTTTGGTTCGAAAAGCAGTTGCACGTTTCAGGGCAGTTAAGCTGAGGCGTCGCAAAATCACCGTTAACCTGACAACCATTGCGGGGACTTAGCTACATTGGATGCATCACAACGAACCTCGTCCCCAGGTTCCACCATGGACAGCAGGATGCAGTATATTGCTTCGGAGGCGCCAACAGTTGCAATAATCTTGATTGAAATAGGTTTATCACGTGTTATTAAGAGTCCAATTTATTCAAATCAGTTCCGTAAATCCTAGATTAAACACCCAAGCCTTATGAAATGGCCCCGCCCCTGAATAAATGAATTAAGATAGAAAAAGTAATAAGCCTTTCTCGAATAAGAACCCCTTTAAAATATAAGGCATGAATATAAAAGTTTCAGTGCTACAATAAAAACGCAAAAAACAGTTACAAAAACCATGGATTGCTTTCTTAATCCTGCTAATACACACAGCCTATTTTAAAAAATCTTCTTTTTAAGGGATTTTATGAAGTTTTGACAGGAAAATAAGTGTCTGTATTCTAAAAATATCACAGTTATTAATAAACGATGGAATTTTGGTAGCAAGGTGTTCTTACGTAGGATATCTTGGCTTCTACGGATCCAATTTTATACTTAGTATCACAAAACAGTTACTTACAGTTATCGATGATTAATCCTGCTAATGCTCACAGCCTATTTTAAAAAATCTTCTTTTTAAGGGATTTTATGAAGTTTTGACAGGAAAATAAAGTGGCTGTATTCTAAAAATATCACAGTTATTGATAAACGATGGAATTTTGGTAGCAAGGTGTTCTTACGTAGGATATCTTTGCTTTTACGGATCCAATTTTATACTTAGTATCACAAAACAGTTACTTACAGTTATCGATGATTAATCCTGCTAATGCTCACAGCCTATTTTAAAAAATCTTCTTTTTAAGGGATTTTATGGAGTTTTGACAGGAAAATAAAGTGGCTGTATTCTAAAAATATCACAGTTATTGATAAACGATGGAATTATGGTAGCAAGGTGTTCTCTTACGTATGATATCTTTGCTTTTACGGATCCAGTTTCATACTTAGTATCACAAAACAGTTACTTACAGTTATCGATGATTAATCCTGCTAATGCTCACAGCCTATTTTAAAAAATCTTCTTTTTAAGGGATTTTATGAAGTTTTGACAGGAAAATAAAGTGGCTGTATTCTAAAAATATCACAGTTATTGATAAACGATGGAATTATGGTAGCAAGGTGTTCTCTTACGTATGATATCTTTGCTTTTACGGATCCAATTTTATACTTAGTATCACAAAACAGTTACTTACAGTTATCGATGATTAATCCTGCTAATGCTCACAGCCTATTTTAAAAAATCTTCTTTTTAAGGGATTTTATGGAGTTTTGACAGGAAAATAAAGTGGCTGTATTCTAAAAATATCACAGTTATTGATAAACGATGGAATTTTGGTAGCAAGGTGTTCTCTTACGTATGATATCTTTGCTTTTACGGATCCAGTTTCATACTTAGTATCACAAAACAGTTACTTACAGTTTTCGATGATAAAAGAACAGTAATTCAATAGCAATAATTATACTATGAGAAAAAAGCTTTTAGTAGTATGTTGTGAAATGATTTTCATAATTCAATTTATAATTCTTCGTTATTCCCAAATCAAAAATTACAAAATCAAGCACAACTAGACAATCTACATTTAACAATTTATACTACTGGTTAAGAATGTTGACATTTCATTCAAGACGTATACGCCAGGACAATATGATGGCTAACTCACTTTTATTTCAAATAAAGCTTCAGTGATTTCAAACATTAAATGAAAATAAAGAAAGTTAATGAACAAAGTACAAATTATTAGCAAACATTTTTACCCATTACCCAAGAGTTGCACCAGAAAAATTAAATCATTTCAGGCCATTTAAAATTAATTAGTTGATTCTCATCAGAGCGTCACAAAAAATAACAGGCGGCGGCAGTTTTATATTTTATATTCTATAAATTAACCTAAATTTTTTAAGCTTTGTATATATAACCCTAAACAGTTGTTCAATCCTCCCTATTTCCGTCGTAGCTTTAAAAAACAAAGAGACAGTTGGGAGACAAACGCAGAAGGTCACAGGCCATCGCCGATACTCTTACGATGGCAACCAGGTTTTAAGAAGAAGACAAACAAGTATCAGTTTTTTGGCTTGTATACTCTAGTGCGGCGTTGCATCAATTTCGTCCCGCCTTCATCGCAGCAAGCGCCGCAGGGACAGTGTTGCAAGCCTGTTTCTAAAGCACTGCGAAATCCACAGAATATGCAAATGTCTTCGTTTTTTGCGCTGTAATAAGGCAGCTCTATCGCGTCATTGCAATCCAAATCGCTCTTACAAAATACAGCTGGCAAATCATAAATTTCAAAATATACAAATTTAAACTTTTTGGTTGCTGTTGTCTTTACCTAGCCTTTTGCGCAAGAACAGAGTACAACAAATTTCTTCACCTCCCTGGGGAGTATCATTGCCTTCTTGTTGCTTTATGTTGTAAATAACAAACTGGGAAGGTTGGATTACTTAATATTCTCAAAATAAAGCAATACTAGAGATAAAACTTTTTGACTTTCCATAATTCTAAGACGGGCGAGACTTTTATATTTAAATATGGAATGTAAAAAAGTCAAGGTGGCACCAAAATATGATACGGGCGCTGATGAAAATCAACTAATTAATTTTATATATGGCCTAAATTGGATGAAATAAAGAATTAAATAACCCATTAGCTTGGGCAACTTACCTCGGTCAAGGGATTTAATTGTCGGTTGAACATCGGGCCATAGAGGTTCGCAATGGCATTGACTAACCTAGGATGTCCCTACACAGTAAAGAAGTGCTATTTGTAATAAGCTTCTTCGTTGAGTTTAAAGCATTGAGAAATAATCTAACCATCCTGCCACATAAAAACATCCAGCAGTATACTGAAATGCGTGCTCTACTTTTTAAGACAGGGGCGGTTTGTTTTTTTTCTACTAAGGATACAATTCTGCTATCACAACAGTTACATTACTCGCTTCGCAGCCAGAATGTCGCTTGACGGATAAATAGCTACCAGAACAGAAAAATTTTAATCCAGTTTCTTTCCTGACTGTTTATCTAAATGGAATGAACGTGATCCTGAGAATAGACTTGCTCTGTTTGTCACTGTTTTGAAGAAGAAGAAGCTTTTATCAATAATCAGACCCTTTGTAAGATCTATCTTTGGCATTCATGACCAAACAGTACTACCCTATCTCACTCGACTCAAGTATGGTCTTGGCGAATTGGATTTTCACAAATTCAAGCACAATGTTCGGGATAACATGAACCAAATGTGCCCTACAAACAATGGTGTCGATGACCGCAACCCTCCCCTTATCTTGCAGTACCATGTTGAGATCTTTTCGCTGGAGTTTTCATTACGACCAATTGAACGTACAAATCTTCAAAATAATATTCTAGTGGAGAGTTTGTTGCATGGTGGTAAATCTGGTTGATTTGATTTTAAAAATCTAACACTCCGTAATAAACTACATAGATGCAACAACCCGGTGGGAGGGGGGGGGGTGCGTGGGTGCGGCAATATTTTTGTCGGCAAACTTTCTAAAAGAAAAGTTTTGTCGGGTTTTACTGTAAAGTTCCTAAAGCGATAGCTTTAGCAAACATTTGGGATAAGAAGGGGTAAGACCGAGAAAGTAATACCTCATCTATTCAAAATAGGTACAGATGGCGCGATAAGAATCGTGGAGGGGCAAATGCCCCCCAAAAATTTCAAACAACTCCGTGTCGGCAGCCGTATTCTAGAACCTAATTTTGAGTATCCAGGGGTGCCTAATTTGCACCTGAAGTTTGGGGTTTGGGGAAAGGTAAAAGTTTATTGAAAAACTCTGAACGCTGATCTTGGAGGTCCTGGAAGCCCCTGTGAGTAGGGCCGCCAAGGGGAGGGGCCAGGGGGCAAAATGCCTCAGGGTCTTGAGGTCTAGGGCATCATAAAGTATTGAATTCTATTTGAAGAATGAAATCAATGAAACGTAGGAGAAGTATGTCTAAAAAGAATTAAATGTACTAAACGATTGCAAGAATTGACTGCAAGAAGCATTCTGAAATACATTTAAAGAATATCTAATGGGTGTGGTCGCAAGAAAATTCTAGTTTGATTCTAGTTTTCCTGGTGCAGTTATAAATCCCTAGTTTTGAAAAAACTATTTCAATTTCACTCATGAAAATTCGAGCTCATATAAAACATTACAAAATGGACACCTAAAAAAATATCGAGAAACTTTTAGCAAATTCTTGAAGAATTTAATAAATATAATGTTAGAAATTCGCAAAAATATATTCACCACAGCAGGTAGATAGAAGCTTTGAGAATGTTCAGATACATTCAGGTTAGTAGTTTCATAGCACGGGCGCATTAAAATGGGTATTGTATGGAAATAAACTAGTTCGTTTTTCGAGTCAGTCCTGCGAAACACCTAAATCATTTAGAGCACAGATACTTTTTTATGCTTTGTACTATGGCTGGATAATTAAGAGAGAAAAAAATTCATTTAAAGAAATTTACGGTCATTAATTCACCTGACTTCTGGTGTACTGATTCAAGTGGACAGTGTTGTCTCCCTGGGTGGTGTATAAGGCATCTGAAAGGATCTTTGGTGTTGCAAAATCAGGAAGTCCCTTTACAGAAAAAACATAAAAATGAAATGCAGCCAGAGCATAATCTGAACGTGCAAAAATTGATTTTGTTGTCGTTATCATCCGGTTTTACACAAGTTGGAAATAGGTGGTTGAAAGCAAGCGCTCAAAAGAAACAGGGTTCGCTCAAACTTGAATCAGCTTGAGATCAGTTTTAGCTTGGATTTTGGGCTCTAACTTTCTTACGTTTAGGCACGTTTATCATTTTCCTATTATTGAGACAGAGTTATAGGCGGGTACAATTGTCAAATGAATACAAAGATGCGCTTCTGCTTGCTTTAAACCATAAACAAACTAAAGTTGGTCGAACTATCTTCAATGTAGAGGCATGAAGAGACATGAATGTAGATACATCAGACATAAGTACAGTTGAATTGGTTTCCTTTAGCATAATCCGCTGTTCGTTGTTTTTGCTGTAATTTGAAGTTTGTTGAAATCAGGGGCGGACACTTGGTCAAATATTGGGGGGGCAAGCCTATTGTTTTAATAAGATGACATCACATTTCCCATTGTTTTCGAACAAAATACCATTGTCCTCTAAAGTATTGGGGGGCCGTCGCCCCCCCTCGCCCCCCCAAGTGTCCGCCACTGGTTGAAGTATCTTGCATTTGAATGCTGTTGGTTGCAGCAGGCCTGGTTGTTCTATCTCTGCAGATGGGCTGTGAATCGGGCAGGCCTGTCTACAGGTGGTTTCAATAGGTTGATGTTTGTTACAGTGGGCGAATGCTGATTACAGTTAGTTATCAGAGTGGAAATGCTAGCTTTTTAATGGTTTCAATCTACGGGTCAACTAATTATGCTTTCTGACTCACTTAGATGATCAGTTAGTTCCATTGTTGGGCATAGACCTAGGCATTTTTCAAGACAAACCCTCTTTTTCCCATGCCTATAAAAACTTTGACAATAACAAGTCATGTCTTAACGTGTTCCTTGACTGACCCTTGACACAATACACCATTCTAAAGTACTCACCAGCCTTATCAGTCTGGTTTTAGAGACAAAAATAAATGGCTGCTTTGCATGCAATCTGAAGAAGAATCAATAAATACATTCTCCTCTTATTATAACTGTTAACATTGATATATCAACTGGAATGTTGAATCAATATCTTTAGCTATTATGTCCTTTTATACAACTGTTTGTGTCTATCAATTAAACAAACTGTCTTAATATGTATTGATATACCGGAATGTCAATATCTAATCAACAAGTATCAGGAAATGAGCTGGCTCTGGCTCTTCTATTTTATAAGTTTTCTAATCATCAACAAGTATCTAATCTATGAAAAAAAGAGCAAAGGATTGCATTCAGGAATTTCTCAAAAGTCTTGCCTATGATGCAATTGCTATGACACAAAAATTAAGGCTAGAATAGTAAAAGTCAGCATTAGGAGATCAAACAATGAATAATTTATTACCTGACCAAGATTCACAGGCTTGTGCTTTCGGACAAGACCAGTAAACTCGATCCTGCAGAAATCAAAGACAAAAATCATTGACAGGTCTTATTGCAAAACTAGTTAATAGAATAAGCCTCTAGAAAACTTATAAATAACAACAATGCAAACGTGTACACATCATAAGAGAAGTGTTCTTTTGTGTGAATAGCTTACACACATTAAGCTTCATTAATGCAGCAGGTGCAAAGCATTTGTGGGGAAGGGGGCTAGTATGGATCTTGACAAATATTATTGTTCTACTGAGATATTTCTTTAGTGAAGCCTGAAATGTGTGACAGAGTGGACAGCAGTGAACAAGTGACAGAGGGAGGTGAAGTTTGCTTAGCCATGTCCTATAGATTTTCTGAAAACACCTTTATGGCTTCATAAAAAGAAAAATTAACTTGAAAATGGCTTTGAAAAAAGCAAACATTTGAGTAAACTAAGCTTTTTGCCTGACACTCTTCAGAGTTGAAAACACCAGAACAGAGATTGAAATTCTATGCTAGGAAATATATATACCCAGTTGTGGATCAAAATATTAGGCCAATCAGAAACACTAAAAATTAAAAAGCTTTGGTTTACCCAATTGTTTGCTTTTTTCAAAGCCATTTTCAAGTTTTGTACCACCAAAATTGTTTAAAAATTAATTTAGAATCTTAAAACCATCAGGAAGGTAGTTTGTACCAGAGTTAAATTTTTCAGAACCTTGATAGGAACTTTAAAATGTTTTTTAATAAGACTCTACAAATTCTCATAGTGTTACTGAAATGAAAAAATTTTATGTGACAAAGCCAGTAACATACCATACACTTGGTTCCAAAACATCAAGCCTCTTTGCAGGCTTTATAACAGGTGCTGAAGCAGTGTTTTGCTACAAAGGATTGGAAATTCTATTTAAATGACTTTATACTGCATAAAAGATTAGCAAATCATTTAAGTAAATTCTTGAAATAAAATTAAAAACATAGGCTTCTGTGTGAAAACTTCAAAATATCTCAAGATAGAAACATAAAAATAACAAACTACATCTCACACTCTACGAGTTTGAAGAAGATGGCATAAAGAGAGCAAGTTCAATGACACACATAAAAGCACACCTTATAAATAACACAAAGCAGACATAAATGTTTGTGCAATTTGTCAAAAACAGCTTTATTGCCTTTTCACAACATCTATGGACATACCATAAATCCTCGAATTGCCCCCCCCTTGAAAACCCCCTTCAAATAAGCCCCCACCCCAGTGTTATCCCCTGTGAACAATAGTATTAAAATATGTGCATAAATCATATCTAGCCTCTATTCCAGTTAGCACGTGTTGTAAGTCAGTTTTTTGTATGTGCGATTATGATGAAGATAAATATATTTTGAAGTCATTTTACGTCTCAATATTTGGTTTATTACACTGGTGACAGGAGTGTTTTGACCCACATCATTTTACAATGTCATCCTTTAACATAATTTTTTCAAAACTTGAGAAGTTCACCGGCGACGGGGACATAAATTTGCACCAATGGCTTCGTAACTTCGACAGATGTTGTGTTATTGCCGAGAAATCTGACGACCTCGTGGTTGGCCAAATTCTAATGCTTTGTGTTGATGGCCGTGCTAAAGCCATCTTGGATCAATTTGAAGATGAGAAAGGCAGTCCCCAGAAATACAGCGAGCTTAAGGAACAACTCGCCGTAGTTTTCGATTCAGAAACCGATCGCGAAGCTCACATGACTGCATTCGAACGCTGTATTCAAAAGATCGATGAAAGTGAAGAAGAATTCATGACCCACCTTTTACAGTTATTCAGAGCCGCCAATCCAAAAGCCAAAACTGACATTATAAACCATGCGGTGAAACGCAAGTTTTTACAAGGGATTTCTGATACACTTCGCAGAAATATATTCATCTTTTGCACCAACCCGTATGATGACAAAATTACCCATCAAGATTTGCTCAAGGCTTGCCGCGATGCATCAGTTCATCTTTCCTTACCATCTGCGACAATCAACGGTGCTATTGTCACTGGGCCTTCTGATGCTGTTTTAACTGCTGCAAATCCATCTGATACAACACTGGACGCCATTCTTGCCTTGTCCACCAAATTTGAGCAACAAAGTCAACTCACAATGCGGAAGCTTGATGAACAACAAGACCAAATCAATGCACTCAACCGTCAACTTCCGTTTAGGCCCTCACAGCAACTTCAACATCAGCATGGTGCCCCTGTTTTTCCTGCCCCGCAGAGCAACCGTAGGCAATCACGCAATGGTTTTCAACGCAATTTTGGCAGGGATTTTCAGCCTCGAAACGCAAGGCCAGATGGACGGCAACCTATTCAGTGCTATTTTTGCCACGGCTTAAATCATATCCAACGTGATTGCCTAGCTTACAAGCAGCAAGCTAATCTTCCTCAACAGTCGGGAAACTTTTGGGGCCCCCAGTAAAGGGTCATACTGGGAAAGCCGACAATGCTTCATTGACCCCCCAAAAAGAAGAATCACAATCTTTTCTACAGAGAGAACCTAATTTGCTTTGGCTAACAGGAACATTACATGGACAGCAAATTCCAATGATGCTTGATTCTGGTGCCACCGTATGCTGTCTTGCCAAAAGATGTTTCACTGGCAGTCCTTACTTGCAAAACCTACCATTACAGGGTTATACTGGCCCAGGTTTGCTTGATGCAAATGGACAAATAATGAAACCCTTTGGTGTAATTAAAGCCCCTCTTGTAGTAGGGCATCCTGCTGTATCTCACATTGTTGAATTTATGATTATTGATGCATTGCCTTATTCTTGCATTCTCGGTTTGAGTTTTCTAAATAAATTTACCAAATGGGGCATTGACAACTCCAAGAAACTCCTTCATCTAGATCAAACCATGGTATTGGTATCTTCTCAGCCTTCTCTTCAAGATAACATTGCTTTCATAACACCGAACAAGTACACAATACTACCCGGACAATCATTGACTATTAAGACAGTTGCTAATGGGGCCTCCCTTCATGCATTCCGCCCAGTTTCAGAACCGATTGCACTGATTGATGGACATGCACCCTTTGAAGAACGTCTGCATGTAAAGGTTGTTCCGTACTTACACAAGGTTTCTCATCAACACTCATGTGTTCCCACCGTCCTTGTTAATACTTCTGCCGTCGCAAAGACCATCAAAAAGGGCACCAAGGTTGCTCTAGGGACGTATGACTTTGAAGAATTCATTGTTCTTCCTAAAGACACAATTAATCTTCTCTCTACTCAGGACACAGATAATTCTACTCAAACCTCCGATCCTATTACGATTCTCACTTCACAGTTGACCCACTTGTCTCCCTCGCAGTTTCAACAAGCCAAGAATTTACTGATGGAATTTTCTGATGTCTTCTCTTTATCAAACACCAAAATTGGCAAAACCAACGTGACAGAATTTGACTTTGATTTGGCTCATTCGACACCCATTTCAATGCCTTTACGCAGAGTGCCACTTCATCAACAATCCATTGTCAAGGAACTTTTACAGCACTATAAAGCTCATGGCCTAATTGAACATATTGATTCACCTTATCGTGCTGCTACAGTCCTTGTTGCCAAGAAGAATGTTTCAAATAGCTGTGATGTTACCGATCGTTTTCGACTTGTAGTTGACTATCGTTTTCTCAACCCTGCCATCAAAGATTCAGGTTGGCCTTCTCCATCTCTTCAACAATGTCTTGACTCTGTTCGCGGCTCTCAATATGTCAGCTCAATCGACTTCAACAGTGCCTACCACCAAATTCCTTGTGCTGATAGAATCAAACCGATCATTGCCTTTTCTCCTGGTTACGGTTTTGGTCAATGGACCTGGAACGTTATGCCTCAAGGTATCAAACCGGCCTCTTCTTTGTTCCAACGAACCATGGAACAAACATTTTCTGATTTAAGCGACTGTATTCTACCACCCTTCTACGATGATGTGGTTATTAAAGGATTAGATTTCACAGATCATCTCTCCAATGTTCGCAGAGTTTTAGCAAGAATTCGACAGTCTGGTCTCACTTTAAACGCCTTGAAATGCAAATTTTTCCAGACAAGTTTGCCGTATTTAGGCCATTTCATTGACAAGGGACACATTCGCCTTGACCCAGCTCGCATTCAGTCCATCACCGATTTTCCAGTGCCAGCCAATGCCAAATCCTTGAAGGAATTTTTAGGCATGGCACAATTTTGTGATCGATTTGTTCCCCACTTCTCTGTTGTTGCTGCTCCTCTACACGAACTTGCAAAACCGACTTCAACGTTTGTCTGGACACCTGAAGCTCAAGCAGCCTTTGAAGCACTAAAGCAGCTTCTCTCTTCCGCACCAGTTTTACGAGCTCCTACAAGTACCGACTCTTTCATCCTAGAAGTCGATGCATCAGACAGAGGTGAAGGTGCATGTCTTAAAGCCCATAACACAAGTGATGGCAAAACATACATCGTCGCCTACGCCAGCAGAAAGTTCAATGAAACTGAATCAAGGTGGAACATTGTAGAGAAAGAGGCGCATGCTATAATTTTTGCTACCGAAAAATTTCGTCACTACCTTCTTGGTAAACCCTTTCTCTTGCGTACTGATAATCGCGTAACTTCATTCCTGCAATTCAAATGCAACCCTAAGAGTAGAAAATTGCTGAATTGGGCTTTGCAACTTTCAGAGTTCAATTATAAAATAGAACACATTCCATCCAAAAACAACGCCATAAGCGACTGTCTCAGTCGCATGCACAGTGTCAACTCACTGGAAGAATTACAACCTAATATTACAGTGGCTGCAATCAGAGATTTCCAAACAAAAGATCAACACATCCAAGCAGCAATCGAGTACATGTCTTCTGATAAACGAAACTTTGATGTCTGCCGTCTAGGTTCCTTAAAACCATATCGCAATAAACTTTCTGTATCTGAGGATGGCATTTTGCATTGGCACAACTGAACTGTAGTACCTGACGATTTACGTGGAACCGTCCTGAAACTTTGCCATGACCACCCATCCTCTGGTCATTTTGCTGTTGACAGAACTTGGTCTCGCCTTTGTGAACACTATTTCTGGCCCAATGCCAAACAGGATGTGATCAACTGGGTGAAAAGTTGCAAGATTTGTGCTTCTTTTAATCCACCCCCTCAAGGATACCACAAAGATCAGTTACAGCCAATACAGTCTACTGAACGATTCGAACTTGTTTGCTACGACCTAGCCGGACCTTTTCTGCCTGCGTCTCAAGATGGTTTCAAGTATGCTCTTATCCTGGTCGACCATTTTACAAAATGGCCTGAAGTTGTTCCCCTCAAAGAGATATCGGCACCTACTATTGCTAGAGCGATTCACGACCAATGGATCTGTCGGTATGGGATTATGCAACGTTTGCACAGTGATGGTGCCTCAAATGTTCATGGCAATGTTATGCGGGAAGTGGCCAAAATCTTGGGTATAGGTAAATCCAAGTCTTCGCGTCTCCACCCACAAGGTGATGGCCTTTCCGAGGCAATGGTAAAACTAGTTAAGTCCTGTGTGCAGAAACAAATCGATCAACATGGCCGTAACTGGGACACGTTCTTGCAATCAGCTGTCTACGCCATTCGTTCAAGTGTTAATAATAGCACTAAAGTTACACCTGCTGAACTTATTCTTGGTGCTAAACTTTCTTTACCAACTGCGTTGCTGTTTAATAAATCACCACAGCAACAGATTCAACAGTCTGCTCCACACCATGTGAAACAGGCTCAAGCTTTTGCCAATGACATCGGTACGCGCCTTAAAAACTCCTTTCCCAATGTTCGCAGTATCCTCAACCAGAGCAGAGAAAGAATGAAACAACAGTACGATAAGAAAACTACCCAACATCATTATAAGATCAATGATACTGTCATGTTATGGAACCCACCTCAGAAAAGGGGTATTTCACGTTGTTTTCAACCAAAGTGGTCGGGGCCTTGGACAATCACCCACTTGATAGGAGATCTGAATTGTAAGCTTGTTGACGCCAGTGGCAAAGCCAGTCCTACTATTCATGTCAATCAACTGAAGTATATACCTCCAAGATCAATCCACTTACTCAAAAAAGCAACTGACCCCCTACCTGCAAAGGGACCTCCTAAGAAAAAAGTCTGTGACATTTTTGCTGACCTAACCAATAACAAGACAACAAATCTCATTGATGATAGAGTACACGTTGAGGGTGCAAGAGGAGGAGGGAATACAGGGGACTTGAACCACGGAGAACAACCAGAAGATAATAACAACATGATCAACAGAAATTGGTGCAGAGTAGACATTGCAAACATACTACCAAACAGAACTCGTTCACATTCACTAACATAGGAAGAGAGATGGGGAGGGGGATAGTGTTATCCCCTGTGAACAATAGTATTAAAATATGTGCATAAATCATATCTAGCCTCTATTCCAGTTAGCACGTGTTGTAAGTCAGTTTTTTGTATGTGCGATTATGATGAAGATAAATATATTTTGAAGTCATTTTACGTCTCAATATTTGGTTTATTACACCAGAGCTACAAATTGTCAATAAGCCCCCCTCAAATAAGCCCCCACTGCTACCGTAAAATATCAAATTGGACCCCTCAATTTGATGTTTTTTGCCACCTGAGGTTGCGTTTGGCGTTTTATTTAATTATACACAAATTTATACTTTTGGTAATAATTAAAGGACAAGTGACACACTTTTCACCCTATCTTTTCTTTTAATTAACTAATAGATCATCATTTAGAAGTAAGTTTTATCTGGTTTAGAACAAAAAATTCTAATCAGGGGGCACAGAGGGCACGATTTTGCTTTTTATCAAGTGACCCGATGATGTACATTGTGATAACTCGGAATTTTCCTGTCATTAATAGAGAATTTACGAAACACGACGCGACAGGTCCAGACCAACTGAATTCGTTTAGAACTGTGTTGTAAACGTTAATGTTGCACTGTATACCAGTAGCAACACTAACAAATTATCACAATCTACGTCACGGTGTCACGTGACTCATTTCCCGCCATAATTTGAAAAGGGTTTTTAAGTAGGAAAATGAAATCAGAAAGGAAAAATATTTCAACAACACTCTCATACAGCATTTTACTTTAAGTTAAAAGAAGAAAAAAATTTGGCGCCAAAAGCGTGTCACTTGTCCTTTAACTAAATGCTCATATGGAAATTCCTACTAAAATAAACGACCTCTTTTAATAATGTCTTCTTAATGTCTACAATAATTTTATAAGCCCCCCCCACACGTATAAGCCCCTCTCTCAAATAAGCCCCCATCCAAAATTATCAAAATGGATAAGCCCCGAGGGGGCTAATATGAGGATTCACAGTATATTAATTTCTTTTCCTTCCATTTTGCCTGTTGTTAATTTTTCAGCAGTCTAAACAAAAATTATTATATGGGTATGTGTTCTGGTGGACTTGAAGATGCTTTGGGAATAAAATTCAAATATTAGCAGTGTAATTAGAACTTCATAATTATCTTTATCAATAATATTTGCTTGACCCATACTGAGAAATTTGCCTGCTTGCCAAATGACAGCGTTTACCTTTGCATATTCACTTCAACAGAAGGATCTTAGCCCCCTCAACCCTAAGCCCACCAGTTCTTAACCCATGGTTGACAACAATATATGAATATTTTCAACAGCCAACAAATAACAGTTTTCTTTTTGTTAATTTTTTACTCAGAAATTGTTTGTGAAAAAATTGGAAATTTCCTCTCAAAATCATGAAGCTGATAAAATCTTGTCTCTTTAGAGAATGAAATATTACGATTTTATGACTGAATTCAGAATGAAAACATGTACGCGTATTTTGCTACCAACAGTTCACTTTGATGAGATTGAAAACTCTGGATGTTTGGTGTGTTGGCTACAATCACTTTTCAGCAAATAATATGAATAGTAGAAGTATACTTTCAAATTGGGAATATGCATCTCATCATGCTAACTAGTTTTCAACAAAAATCCATTTTATTTCAGACCCCTATTTGTTGCTTTTGTGTCTGGTGTATTAAAAAACTGCAAGGTGTAAACAACAAAGCTCCCTGCAATGTAAGGAAGTGCACCAAGAACAAAAAAAGGAGAAAAACATCATTTAGAGCCAAGAATCCTTTTCTCTCAATTTTAAGAAACTAGTGTCTTGTTTGTATTTCTTCTGTTTCACTCTGTTTATTATTTGAGGAAAATTTCCACCAACCCAGTTTATTACAGACCCCTCATTTATTGGGATTTGAGGTATTTTTCAAGAAACAGAGTCAGGAACAAAGGCAAGAGGATGACAGAATCCATTGTGATGAGATAAAATTTTAATAAAAAACCTTGGCGTTACTTTGCTACTACAAACTGCCTACAAATTATTTTTATCGAATGAAACAAAGTTTACCGAAGGACACAGAAATATTGGGGGGATGTCGAGCCCCCTACACCTCCACCCCGCTTAATCCGTCCCTAAGCCCTAACAAAAAAGTTACAATTCTATTTGATTTTGTGGTTTTCCTGTCGTGCATATAGGCCGATTCATAGCTAATCCGACGTTTTGATGTAATTGGGGCGAATAAATTGACTCAAGCTAACAGTCTTCGGTTTTTTAGGTCTTGAAACCACTCTGCGAGTCTTCTCGACAATATACCCACCCTTCTTATTCACCTCATCCCAACTTGCAATACATACGAAAGTTCGTATGCGATTTGTAGATTTGCCACACGTTAAGACTACTAGATCACCAATTTTCTTCGATAAGGATTAACAATACAAATGCTTTCAAGCTTTCACATATTGCTACTTACGCTCATACTTCTGCTAGGAGCACTGCTCGCTAACGGAGCAATAAGACGGGGCTTCAGGTAATTTAACACCCTTTTCTCCAGGAACTTCGTGGGTAACATCGCCAAAACAACTAGCATGTGACCAAAACGCGCTTTAAGGCAACAGCAACAGCATTGAAGCAACAACAGCATTTCGACGGTCTCCACCTAATTTCAATAATAAATGCAAAATATAAAAATAATGCCCTTTACCGCCTAATTATAATAATAATGCCAAGTTTAACCGCAAGCTTGTAGCGTTTCTAGAAAATGCCAAATCATATTTATAAAATATTGCTAGAAAATATAGCTAGGGCTTCAACACTGGATTGTCAACCTAAACTTTATAAAGTTTTTCGGACGACAGGGGGTTGCTTAGCAAGTTAGCACCATAATTCTAGAGCGCCCTAATTTATTTTATAAACTCCCATTTCCGACAGCTAAAGTTCAACTCAGTTCATTTCGAAATGAATTCGTTGGGGTTGTAGAAGACGCAATACGCAGAAAAAGATGCCAGGGGAAAATTGCATGGATGAATTAGAAGGAAATAGGGAATCCGTATATTATCGTGATAGTAGATACAGCTATCAGCCCAATGAATACAAGATTCACATCCCATAAGGCAATTTTGACACATTTTGCCTTGTTCAACCCTGAATGTTTTCAAAAAACAATTGAAAGGCAGTTTTATGCAGTGTCATTCAAAAATTACGGCCTGGATGACGAAAAATTAAAAAAAGAGTACAGCTCTTTCGTCAATAATTACCGTAAATTTAGGAAAGTTAGAGAGAAGAGCAGCCCTCAGCTGGCTGCAGGAGAAAGTCTTGATTTAAAAAGAGAAAACTTCCACTCAGTTCTTCAGTTGATGATAAGTACAACCTGCAAAGTGCCTTTCCACAGCTGGTCCTTCTTTACTTTACTTTTACTTTACTTTACTTTACTTTACTTTACTTTTACTTTACTTTACTTTACTTTACTTTACTTTACTTTACTTTACTTTACTTTACTTTACTTTACTTTACTTTACTTTACTTTACTTTACTTTACTTTACTTTATACTTACTTTTACTTCTTTACTTTACTTTTATACTTTACTTGATTTTTACGTTTTTGTAACTTTAACCTTTACTTTACTTTACTTATCTTTACTTTACCTTTACTTACTTTATATCTTTACTTTACTTACTTTCTACTTATTACTTTTACTTAATCGTACTTTACTTTACTTTACTTTACTTTACTTTACTTTACTTTACTTTACTTTACTTTACTTTACTTTACTTTTCTTTTACTTTTCTTTTACTTTACTTTTACTTTACTTTACTTTACTTTACTTTACTTTACTTTACTTTACTTTACTTTACTTTACTTTACTTTACTTTACTTTACTTTACTTTACTTTACTTTACTTAACTTTACTTTACTTTACTTTACTTTACTTTACTTTACTTTACTTTACTTTACTTTACTTTACTTTACTTTACTTTACTTTACTTTACTTTACTTTACTTTACTTTACTTTTCTTTACTTTTTGAGAAAGATTCTCGTCACTTTGCCTATAGGTTCAACAAACTATGAAAGAGCTTTTTCAAAGCTGTGGATTGTAAAAAATCGGCTACGGTCAACAATGGAACAAGACCGCCTTTCCTCTCTGATAACAATCAACGTCGAAAGTGATTTTTTACTTGAGCTATAGTCAAAATCTCAGTGTTTGATTTTCGGAATTCACATTTGAAAGCAGCGGTATAGGTTATCAAATGCGATTAACAAACATGCACTGCTGGCAATGTGTCATCACAATGCCTCTCCAGATAAGATATAAAACACTGAGCGCAGAATGGTCTAATATTAAAACTTAGACGAATCAGAAGTTTCGTTCTTTGTTGACAGTAACCAACCAGAATTGAGCTACAGTGGAAATTCCGAGCTATAGTCCGTCTGGGGATTTGCTCTGGAAAAGGCATCAAAGACAATGAAACCCGTACTATAATTTTGGCGCGAGCTATAGTCAAGCTATAGTCAGGTTTGAAAATGGCTTTTTAACCAATAGAATATGAGTATCCACAGTATTTCTCCGCTCTCTGTCCCCTGTAAAGCAACAGTAGACTATAGCTCGTTTTCACATCCTGGGTCCCCTGTAATGTAGCTTCAAAGGCAAGGACCTACTAGGGAATAGACAGGGACGGCGGAACGACCAAGCGGCAAGGGGGGGGCAGGCTTGAGTAAAAAGGCTTTTGAAAGATAATTCTCAGCTTCTACAAATTCATACGTAACTGCAATTTTATTATCTGTAGGTATCTTCAACACTGGCTAACTTTCGGCACAAGGAATTATTTTACATGTTTTGAGAAGTTCAGAATTTCATACAAATCTCTCTGATTATTACAATTGGCCAGTTTCAAGGGAACTTTATTAAAAACAACCCTTGCCCCTTCTGCCAAAGGGCAACAGGGGCGGTTGTACCCCCACACCCCCTTCTCTGGCGTCCCTGGAAATAGAAAAAGGATGTTTGAAGGAATATTTATGAATACGAAGCAACTATAAACACACATGGTATATCATTTGCCCATATAGTGGGCGTGTCCCGCAAGCAAGGAGGGCGTGGTTCCGATCCCAAAAGATTTGAGCTATAGTCACCAAAAATCCTGGATCCGCCCCTGATAACGAACGATCCATTCGTTAACGATTTCCAGATCCATTCGTGATATCGTAGTATCAAGTGTTGCAGTATATGCAGCAAGGGGAGTTTTCAAGGAATGTATTGAGAAAAAATTTGTCGGAAAAATCATAGTTTTATCGGAAAGTTTTCAGCTTTGCCCCCCCCCTGCCTCCAAAAAAAAGTTAACTCCCACTGCACCCCTGCAGAAATCACTCCAAGTTCAACTATAAACATCTTAAAAGCAAGTGACAAAATAATATCAGCGAATTCTTGCTCATGCCACATTTCAAACCAGTTATAGGACAAAAGACAGGGAACTTACTGTGCACTTCTGTATTTTATTAGTTATCCATTTATTACTGTTACTGTTGTTGAATTCGGTTTTTGTTTATACATATATATATATTGTTGGTTTTAATCAGGCACGTAAATAATAGGGGGGCGTGGGGGGCGTAACGCCCCCCCAAAGTTTGGAAAATCCAGTTACAGTTGGAAAACGTAACGGTTGACTTGGAATTTTTTCTTAAGACCAAACTTGTGAATTTTATATTTTAAGAAGTTTTTTTATTTTAAATATAAAAATTCTAAACATTAAAATTCACAGGCTGAAGTTGACCCATCCACTAATCGTTTTCTATTGTGAATCCCGTCTCCACTGGATCCAAATTGCACACTTTCCCCTTTTCCTTTTTCTTTCTTTCTGACGGGAGTTGAATCAAATTACGAACAGGCAAGGTGAACTTACGGATAAGAAACTTGAAACTTACAGTTTGGAATAATAATACCCGCATTGATCAGAAAATATTAGAGTGGGAATTTTTTTACAGACTACGAGTAGTTAATTCAATAAAAGATTAAGAATCTTTCAGTACTAAAAATTCTCAACGCTTCTTATAAAAAACGAGTTTATGCTAAACTCCCCCTGTTATTTGTTAATGTCCTTGAGTCCTTATCATAAATTCCTATGACAAAACTGCTGTGGAGCAAGAACACATTGCAAAAACTGCAGTAGAAGTATTTGATCAAAGAAGAGTATTTCATCTTTCGAATCAGGCATATGCACAAGTTTGTTCTCAAATCATCATTTCAATTGTAAAGAATGAAAAGGCATTTGGCCCTCTGAAAAGTTTAATGGTAGTTTTCTTCGATCAAGAACGAAAATAAAAGGCCCAAATTCTTGGTGCTTCTATATCGTGAAAAAATGTATTTTAGATAAAATTGATTAATTGATCTGAAAGAATACTACTAATCATTAAGTATATCTAATACTGGTTTTGCTTAAATGTTGCTTTACTTCTTACAGTATGTTTAATGTTTGTTTCATGTTAATCAAAATTTAGAGATTTAGGCTTTTATGCTTTAGGCTAATTATTGAGTAAAGATTTGGTAATTATAAAGAAAATAGAACTATGGTGCTCGGGCTATTTACAAATATCAATTTGGTAGGTACAACAGATATACTGGTCGAATGAAAAATTTATCACTTGAAGTTGGAATTTTCATACTTCCACGCCCCCCCCAAAATTAGCAACTTGTTTTCGTCCCTGGTTTTAATTAGCTTTAATACAGCTAGCATTGTATGTTGCCAACTTGAAGAAAGTGAAAAGGAAATACTCTTTAAAAAGGAAAAGCCTTGGCTATACTTCCAGATGATAGCAGAAAGTCAGTCAATCGCCTTCGCTCTGACAAATTACTTTACAAATTACTCATCTCTCGCTGTTGCTCAAGGGCCTCCAAAACCTCTCGGCGGCCCTGGCAATTGAGTTGCTTCAAGTTGCTTTAACATGATATTCCCTTGCAAGAAGACAAGAAAACTAAGCTTTAGTAATGATTTAAAGATTTCTTATTTGCACTGAACCTCAAAAAGGCCGCCTTTATTTATTTGAAAAATTTATCAACAGTTTTTTCGGAAGAAGAGTCAGCTGCAATGAAGAGGGATCAATTGACAACTAGTGCTGCTGTTTACGATAGGGATAATGAAAAAACCACCTTCGCATTACCATGTCTGGGGATCTACTAGACGATTTCGATTTCGGCGGAAAGGACCTCGTCAATAGCATTGGTTTTGCAAAGGTCGACCCTGAAATCGCCGTGAAAAAAACCTAATCACACAACTCTCAACCTTCTCGACTTCTTCGGAACTGTCCTGACATCAAGGCATTGTCCCGACTACTTGAACTGAGCTAAAAATACAACAACAACAACACAAGAAAGTCGATTAAAACAGTCTCGTGCAACACAGTTTGCAATAATTTGTTTCAAAGAGTGGATTCTCTAGCGAACTTGAAGCATCAAAATTCAAAAATTGTTCTTTTCTTTGCGAACGTACCCAAATAGCGCATATTTTCATACATAAACGAGTCTTGTGATTAGCTAAAAAATTCATCTTTTTTGATGTACTTATTCTTGCGTTTCCAATGCAACTATGAGCTGAATTAAATTTAGATATCCTACAATGTTAAATAGCCTGCTAGCTAGGCCGTTGGTGCACGCATCGCCTGACGCTCGCTCGCCACCGCTCCCTGTCTGCTGTGAGGGGGTACCACTGATTAGTGGGTGGTACAGGCACCGCGGAAGGTTGAAAAAAGTGGGGGTCTAAAAACGTTGGGGGGGCTAAAACCGTATAAAAAGAGGCTTTTCTGGTAGTTTGATACTTAATATTTGGCATTTTTGGAAAAAGTGGGGGAGCTAAGGCCCCCTAGCCCCCCCCCCTGCTCCGCGGTGCCTGTGTTAGCATGCCTGTCCGCCGGTCCTGTCCATTCAGTGATGTTGTCCTGTCAGACGCGCATTGGTCTTCCTTCGTACCTGCTACCGTCACACTTTCCCTGGATATGCTTCCTTTTCCATCCAGCTGGTATTGATTGGTATCCAAAGGTGAGGATCCTCATTTGCACCATTGCATCAATCTCTCCGGTCGTAGCCCAGCAAAGACAGTCTCAACCAGTCCCCAGACTAATTCATTCGCTGTGCGCTCCATCCATGTGATGTCAAGTATTTTTCTATAGCACTTTATCTCCAATGCTTCCACCTTTCTCCAGATCTTGTTCGTGACTGTCAAACTTTCACAACCATTAAGAAGGATGCTTGTTACCATCGCATTTATTAATCTCATCTTACTCCTGATGTTTAATTTCCATGCTCTCCAGATGTTGGCAAGTCTAGCCAAAGCCCTTGCACATTTCCAATTCTCTTGACCTCCATTTCGCTTGTCATGTTTTCTGTCAGAGTGACGCCCAGGTACTAGAACACCTTTACCTGGTCTAGCACACTTCTTTGTCTTATCGACTAATTTTTTGGGTGATCGACAACAAATTCGAAAAATCTCGGACAAGACAAATTCGAAAAATCTCGGACAATTGAAGCATAATTTTTTGAACTGTGGATAAAATCTCGATTGTTAGTGATCAGTTTCCCTTGGATACTTGAGATTCAAAAATCGTTGCTTCTGCTCTCTTCTAGTAGCCTTGAGTTTCAAATCGTGGTGTCCAATTTTTTTCGAGTTTGTTTTGGCCGAGTTTTTTCGAATTTGTATTGTCCGAAATATTTCGATGATATAAATGTCAACGCATGATTTCCTTTTCAATCACATTTTGTCCACTACAGCTTGCCATAGGATACACAATGCGGTTGGTATGTATGCATCGTGGGCAACACAAAATAGCTATAATGATGATAATGATCAAAACAAATTCTCGTAATATTTACAAAGTAAATGTCTGCCAGGTTCAAAATTTCAATGTTTTGTCGGAATATACAGAACTATAAAGAATTAATTGACAACTGGCCAAAAAACTCGTCGATTAGCGAACACGTTCTCATGGATTCGAATATGGCCAAGAAAGATAACTAAGTTATCTTATTTTATCTTGATATGGGGCAAACGATATATTGTAAATTGTTTAAAACAAACATACTAAAGAATACGGAGGAAAAATATGGAAGATTTTCAGCTTACATCGTAAGACCCTTCAGGACTCCCTCCCAATTATTTCCAGAATGTACTTAAAAGCATACAAAAGCCCCCCCTTTTTAGCTCCCCCCCGTTTTAGCCCCCTAAAACTGTAATTTGCTCCGCGGTCCAGTCCTTGTATATCTCATCTGTTAGTTATTGTGCGTAATATTCTCCTAAATGGAATTCTAAAGTGTGACGTCACAAAAAAACTATGATTAGAATTTTCGAATTTTGACCACATAGCATGAAAGAACACCATAAAATACTCCCATATATGCAAAATCAGTTAAATTTGTCAAAAAGACCGGGTGAGCTATGGACAATAGAAGATTTGAAGTTTGCTAATGGATTACTGTTATTTAAGCTCAGTTCAAAAAGTTATGAACTGAGACCAAATTACAGAGTTTTGATTGGGCCAGAGCTTGTGCCCGCCTGGTCATATCTCAGCCAATTCGTAATAACTTTAACTGATTTTGCAGATTTAGAGGTATTTGATGCTCTTTCAGGTTATGGGAAAAAATTCAAAAATTCTAAAAATAGATTTTTGTGACGCCATCACTTGACAACTTTATATGCCCTAAGCTTTAAGTGAAAGTGAACTGTGAACTATCGTACGATCTTCGGAATTCGTGTTTGGCTTGAGACACCATCCACAGTTACCAATTCAACTAAAAGAATCAAAAACAAATTTAGAAGACCCATAATTATGAGCTAAAAAGTGTGTCGATAAGACCCACAAATGTCAGAACACAAAATCTTGATGTTTAGCACATAAGAGACCACAGTGGTGGGAGTTGGGTGTGCGAGGAGGTGTCAAGTGCCCCAAAATTTTGCTAAATTGTCGATTAAGACAAGCTTTTGTCCGTAAATTATGTCATTTGTCTACAAAATTTGATTGTCCCCCCCCCCCCACCTGAAAAATGAATTTCCGCCACTGAGAGACCACTGGTCATAGTAATTTTATCAGTCTTAACCCATTTTTTCTTTTATTCATTTTTCTTATATTGTTGTGTGAGTTGAACCCATCCGAAAGGTCTATTGCTAAGTCAAGTAGGCAAAAATATCACACCACACGGAAAATCTTACCCATAATTATCGGATGGACCCCCTTGTATATAAAAAGTTTAAGTGACCCCCTCCCCTGGGTGAAGTGACTGTTCGACGTCCTATTTCTATGAGGCCCTTATACCCAGGGTAAAATTTGGAAGAAAGTTTTTTGGCTTAGCATTAATCCAAATTATTTTATCTTGAATGATGAACTGAAAAATAAATGAAGAGCAGTAAGTGAAACATGGTTTGACAAATTTAGTAACAAAAGGACTAACTACATATGAACGAAGAAAAGATAAAGCAATTTTGCGATAAGTTGAGCTATTATTTAGCAATTTCTAATTTGAAAAGCATTGTGTTCCGTCACTTTGATAAAATCACATGAATTATAACAAATTGCATATCACGATGTCATACCTTAGCGGCCCTGGACTGCAGTCAAAAGACGTGGGACCACAGAATAAGTGGTTGGACGTTGCGCTATTACGAGGATTGACGTCATCACTTCCTTTCCAAGAAATTGCAATTTTGGTAGGAGCCATCGAAATCACATGATTTCTTGGAAATGATGTCTAAATCGTACGATTTTCCTTGATGCATCAATAACGTCTTTAAAAGTTAGCCACGAAGTAATTTTTGATGTGAAATTGACGTAAGTAAATCCCAAAAAATTATTCACTTTTGCATCTTTGTTGAATAATATTTTTCGTTTGCTCGTGACCCTTTTTGTGTACGAAGAATTGAGTACACTTTGTTTGGAACTTTTACTAACAAAATAGAGAAAATAGTCGATAAGAAAGAAATATACTCCATACACTGTTCGTTAAAGACCGTTGTTACCTTTATCACAACACCGTGATAAGAAATTATCCAGGTAGACAATTCACACTTCAGACAATTGAAAACCTGGAAATCCCCTTCTCTGTTCTTTGTCAAAGGTAAATAGGTTGCCTCACAAACATCATATTGCGTAATATCACATGATGAGGGATTGAACTTCCGCAAAATTTCCCTGTTGGTATAAAAGATCTGCAGTTAGTCCTTTTATTTCACATTCAAGCACACTGCAAAGAAGACAGACGAAGATGAAGTTCTGGTTTGGTTGTACCCTGTCTTTAATTGCTGTCTTTGGGGGTAAGTTTGAAGCACCATCTTTTAAGTCAGTGAAGACCTGAAGTTTATATACAGGGATCATGTGGAATGCCTCATTGCTCTGATCACATTTGCAAATCAAATTCATTTTTATGTTCTGTTCTGGTCGAAATATGCATATGGAATATTTTTATTCTAATACAAATATTGCAGTGGCTTTTTAATGTTTCAGTCGAGAAGCTTTTTGGATTATCAAGACTGCCTGCTAACGGATTACCCCTGAAGGTAGATTGTCAAAGGATTTTAACAAAGATCGCCGAAGTGTGATCGAATCTTGCAGCACATCCTTAGCTTCTGGCAGAAAGCCTTTAATGCGTCTACTGTTTGCACAGGACCTAGGAATTGCTCGTCTCGATTTTTTTAAGGTCTGAGAATTTTTGACATGGCCTAAGCATTCATAAAGAATATTTCAACAGAAATTTATACAATAATTTGTCTGCTGATGAAAACCCAAGTTTCATCTTCAAGAAGGTGGAAGATATTCCTAATATTGATAAACCACCTTATAAGCTTTTGGCCTCAAATTACTTTAATTTCAAATGTAATCAATTTCAGAACGATATTCAAGTTCTGTCCACTGTCTTCTTAAAGTGTGACTGTACTGTGCGTTTGTGTATTCAATTACACGCATTTTTAATAAGAAATAGGTTATAAGAAACGGTAGGCTCAATTTTTCGAGAGTTAAGAAACAACCCTACCCAAATTGAAAACAGCTAAGAAACTTTTATAGTTTGTAGATTTAATTTTTCGAGTTGACACTCGAAACAGTCTTGACATTATCCGAGTTGACACTCGAAACAGTCTTGACATTTAACATCACTGTATTATATTGCAACGCTACACTTGACATGCAGTTTGCATTCATTCTCAGTAAATTGCACACTCAATTGCACACTTAATACTTGTTTTCGTTTATCATTCTTCGATTTAACACATTACAATAGTTTATCTCTGAATGTAAGTGAACTATTTACTTTACCCTGGAAGCACGTTTATAAAATTCAACACCTATAAGAAATTTAAGAAAACATGTACAAAACTTTGATAGCAAAATGGCCAGAAAATTTACGAAAGTGCCTACCAGCACCGGACCATAGTTTCTTGTAAAAAATACGTGCATCGTTTTGTTACTTCTTCCTTACTACTTCTGTTATCAAGTTGTTGATTTTTATTTGTTAGATTTATTTTTTTAATGCTGTTATCAGATCACTGCTTTCTTGTCTTCTATTTTTTTTAAAGAACAATCTCATAGGAACGCTAGCATTAAAATTGGTTAACAGTTAAGAACAAATTAAGAACAAGCTAAAGCTGAGGTATTGTATAATGCATCTTTTAAAAAGTTGTGAAACCCCTTAAAATTCCATATAGGGGCAGTGCCATCGGAATGAAATTGAAAATAGGGGGATTGCCCATTGTATTGTTCCCATTCATACACCACAGAATAGAAATATTCCGTGATTACACTGTTATAAAGGACATATAGTACAGTTTGACGAATATTGGGGGGCTCCACCCCTCAGCCTTCCGCTTCTGACGGCCCTGTAAGGGTGCTTTGTCAGTGAATTTTTAAATTTATTGGCAAATAAAAAATGGTTCACTTGTTGGCAAATGGGGTCTAAAGACTCCCCTTGAGCACAAAACCTAGCAATTTCACTGCTTACAACCCAATAATTTACGAAAATATTGAGAACAGCCAGACTGAACTTTATTGATTCTTATGAAAATGGGTGTTTATCTAAAAGCTTGAAAGAAAGTGGAGAAATTCAATGTTTTTAATGCAGCGCTACAGTTCCTGGCACTTTCCTATTGCACGTGCACACCCAAATGTACATGTTTCAACAATCCTTTCTATACGACAAAGTTTCGGACAATTATATTTTCAGACCGTTTTGTGTCCGAACGTTTCACACGCCGAAAAAAAATTTGCTTTTCAATTAAATACAGGCATATTTTTCCGCTGCTCTGCTTTGTCCAGGCTTGCGAATGTAGGTTCCGGGCAGGCCAGCACCAAAATTTGGAACAATGCAGAAAATTTGTTTCGAACCGAAAGCCTAGAAATGCATTAAAGCATGTTTCTTTAATGACCCGAAATGAGGTTGGTATGCTTGAACTTTTCGGATACAAACAATTTAAAAGCTGATAAATGCTGATCAAATGAAATTTTATCAGAGTTAATTTCACGAAGGATGTCGTAGAATTTGATTTTGCTAGGGGTTCTTATTTTAGCTAATTTGTATTATTCTCATTTGTTTGTCAATTGTCATGCTTCAGTTTGGTATCAAGTCCTTATGTGCTTCTTTGATGCCATTGGGAATAATAAAGAAGAAGGATTTCTGTAGTTTGGGCTTTTGCACGAAAGTGTTAAAGGTTAGCATTTTGTATGGGTTTAGGTGAAGCAACTTGTGCTGATGCACCAATGGCCCAACGTTGCTTCCTGTGATGAGGGAATGTTATTTTAAAAATTTGCTTGAATTGAAGATATTGACATTTTTAAGGGATAATTGTTATATTGCCATGTGGACACCCTATGACTGCTTATTAGCCACCTGTTAGTTATTAAATAGTTAGTTGAAATTTGAGTATCGTCTCGAGAACCTGTCGCTTCTTTAAGCATTTCTACAGAGCAAGAATATAATGATAATGTAATGTTTTGACTAATTCTAAATTTTCTGTGAATATATGATGGGATGTCTGTGTATGTATGTCTGTGTATGTATACTGCATATCTCCGCTCCGTCAGGGCCTAAGTGAGGGACCTCATAACTCAACTAGCATAGCTAAATCCGACCCTGAATCTAGTTACTGTTAGATGTCAATCAAGGGGATGGTAAAGTTTTTATTCATGTTAGCTACGGTAAAAAGCAAACATTTTGCAATTGTTATTGACACAAGCATACAGTATACTATAGCCCCAATGAGTTTTACATAGTTTTTGGACAAATCTCGAGGACCATATTTTAGAAATGTGGGGGGGGGGGTCTGGACCCCCCATTCCCTCCTTGGGTACGCCACTGGTCCTATTCACAAAGGTGCCCTTTTCACAAAGGTGCCCTATTCACAAAGGTGCCCTTTTCACAAAGGTGCCCTATTCACAAAGGTGCCCTTTTCACAAAGGTGCCCTTTTCACAAAGGTGCCCTTTTCACAAAGGTGCCCTTTTCACAAAGGTGCCCTTTTCACAAAGGTGCCTTAGGCTTGCTAACGCTTTCTGCACATACCATCTCCATGATATATTAATGATGTACCCAGTTGTGATTTTACTTAGGGGTAGGGGGTCGAGCCCCCTGTTAAAGGTTCTATTGTTAATTTTTTTTGGGGGGATGGGGGGTTGTAAGCACGAAAAAAACTCTGTAATGATCTTGTTTTCGTAAATCTTTCCTTGTCCGATATGTTTTATTAGCAAAAATCTTGACCTGGGGTGCACACCAATCGTAAATTCTCTTAACTTTGTCACCTTTTCGAAAAGTGTCTTTGAGGGTAACAGTGGCTCATGATAAATCGTGCTTTCTGTTTCGTCCTAATGCTGACTTCCTTAACTCTGAAACATTTTAAGAAATCACCTCTTGATGTAGTGATTACTATAGTTAGGACTTTGATGGTGTTATTCTCAATGTTACTTCGTGTAAAACCGTTGTATATTTGTATCGTCACTTAAACGGAACACACGTTTATACTGTTCTCTGTCACTGTCACATATTGTCACTGAACTCTGAGATGAAAAGCTATACGAGTCACCGAGATTGCTAGCAAATTTTAACGCTTTTTTAATTATTCTCATGCAATTTTATTTAAGCCTATGGGTGCAGATGCATAATCTGATTAGGTATCATTGTCTTTGTCAGTTAACGTAGGATTTTCACCTGACAAGTACGTTATCGGCGCGGTGCTCTATTAGAGTCTAAAGTTGTAGTCAGTTCTCAACAATACATTTTTAATACTTTCAAATATCTTATCCTATATACTGAGTATCTTATACACTGAATGAAGATATTTTAAACAAGGCTTGGGTTTAGTCAAGTCTAATTATGATTCCTTTACGTTTTCTTGTAGTCTTTGCAGACCCTCTTTGTGACAAGAAGCAAGATGGAAAGTATCCTCTAAAAGACCCTTTAATGTACCTGAAATGTCTAGGCGGGGAAGCGATACTAATTCCATGCCCACGAAATCATGTTTACGATGCTAAGGAACAAAAATGTCGGGAGAATACTGCTACTAATCAAGGTAAGAAGGTTGAGCCAGTGAATGTGGGTAAATAAAATCGGATTAATCTCCGATTAAACTTTGGTTGGATTTTTCACTGAATTGGCGAACCATTGATCGTCTAGGGTCAGCAAATGCACTCCTGCCAAAATGACATCCCTCAAAACATGTTACCTATCCTTATTCAAAGCCATAATCAATAGCAACATTTTCCAAATCCATTTCTAATTTTTGTGCCATCAAAAGATTGTTTCTTCTGAAATATCAAACCAAAGTTTAAATGAAAGCAAAAACAGTATCTTTGTCATAATGGCGACGTAAAGCTGCGAGTGAAGGCTTTGACTGCACGATGACGAAAGCTTGTTTTAAGCCCTCAGACGGGAAGAGACCAGCACCTGAAGATCAATGAAATTTAAGGATCGTATGGACGAGTGCTATGAATTTTCCGAAAAGCTTTCAAACATGCCTCGCCAACTATTTGCTCATTTTTCTTGACTGGCCTAGCTAACCCGGAGACGACAGATCACCGGCTTTTTGCCCATGGATCAAGCGAAAAATCCATTTCAGATAGTTGTAAAGTGACATTCACGAGATATTGCAATAAGCAGGAGAGAATTCTTGGCAGGAAGCTCAGGAATGTCGAAGACATTTTCTCTTTGAAATGCAAAGTTTATAGAACTCTTGAAGACGTATACACAATATATTTATCTAAAGAGTAAGAATTTTACCACGATAAAATGAAAGACTTTAGAGATTGGATTAAGATGATTTCATAGGTAATAATTTGCACTTTTTAATAATTGGGTTTGTTTGCTAAATATGATGAGAGGCTTCGTCCATCGTTATCCATTATTGACAATCTTGGTATACATTATACTTGGTATACATCGTTATACATTATTGACAATTATTTGTAAAATTGTCTTATTTGGTATATTTGTAACAAGAATTTCACTCAAATCTTGCAACACTCAGTTAGCTTACGTCCAGCTGTAACCAGCTAAAAGAGTTTATTAAGGTCCTCTTTTTGGCAAGAAGTCGAAACCATTTTTTTAGAATTCATGATGACAATTCCTGGTTTGGTTTGCAGATTTATTTTTCTTACTTGTCTTGGAATTATGATGAAATAATAAATCCTAAAATTAAATCTTACAATTGTGAATCTTATCAAAAAGCGAAAATGGGCGTTGCCAGAAAAATATGGGACCACGCCCATATAGGAACCCACTCAAAGTCTAGATCCGCCACTGCACGTAGGTCAACAACTGACTAAAATATCAGAATCATGTATGTGTTTTATTTCTAAATGAAGAGTACTTTGGTGATATGCATGTAAACTTCTCTTATCTTCTGTAGTTGCCGGAGACATCGCTTGCAGTGGTAAGCAAGATGGAATGTACCCTCGAAGGGACACTTTTACATACTTGCGTTGCTCAAATGGATATGGACATGTTGTCAATTGCCCAACAAACCAAGTCTATATTCACAGAGAACGAAGATGCCGTGCTGTGACGATCGCAGATCAAGGTTAGTCATAAATGCTTTTGCTTTTGGCTACCTAAAAACATATATTTTTTGCCTTACATGTATACTCTTTAACTCATGAATAGATACACAAAATATACGCAGTTAGTTCAGAACAAACCTTTTTTAGGATCTTAGAATCCACTTAATGTATTTTCTTAACCCAAATATAAATGAAAGGCGCACGTTGAGTAAACACTTACCATCTTTAGCACCTATAGTATAATAGTTTGTCGTCTGAAATCTATATAAGCGATTTCATCTCCATTCGTGATATAGAAGAAGAATTTAATTTTGTAGCGGTTTGCCTCCTTTACTCTGAAGAAACGAATATTCTGCTAGTGAAAATTGAAGAGGGGTATCCTTATATAAAAAACTTAGTATCGAAAACAAATTTGTTTGGATGGTGAGCCAAGAGGATACTGATTTGATACAACTTTTTGCAAGACCAGCAAGGCAGGCATTCCAAAAGCATGAAATTTATTATAGCCGTCACTTGCCGTAACCTGCCGTCATACGTTTTAAGGCATTTTTTGTTGGCGAGATTGTGCCAGCTTGATTGAAAATGTGATGCTCAAAGAACATTGATTTTAACTCAATTTCAGCGATGTGCAAGCTTGATTTTTTACGGTGTCATTTCAGCAACCTTCTGCGAGGGACTTCCTAATGATGACTACCGAGACCCTTGGAATTGTCACATGTTTATCAAATGCTACTCAGGGATCACTTACCCGTTCAACTGTCAGCTTTCTGAATTAGTGTTCGACCCCGAGAAAGACCAATGTGTTTATTCTTATCAGTATACTTGCACTGTTGTCACAAGCGGTAATGACGGTAAGTCACGTTTCACGTCATTTATCACAATTTATGCAAATATCATAAAAAATTTGATTCACAACTTTGTCATATTGGAGCACCTTTCACGATTTTCCCCTTTGATTAAATATGATTCCTTGATATGAATGCAAGTAAAAAAATTTAGAGTAAATGACTTCCAGATTTCTTGCTGGTACTCAATCCTAAAAACGAGGTCCTACTCAGGTACAAGTGTGCCTTGTGTCCATTTTCCCTAAAATTTCTTGGTAGATATGTCAACTGCAATTCACAATGAGCTCCAGATCTTTTTTACATTCTAAAGTAATGCCAAGATGGAAAGGGGGACACAAAATTGACAACTAGTGCCTGCTTGTTACCTGGCTTTGGAAGTAACGCAAGAACATGGGTATTTTCAAGACTACTGCAAAATTGTACCAGTTATTTTTATCTGCTGTTCAGTCCGATTGCAAAAATAAATGAATTTTCAATAGGAAAAAGAGGATTGCTTTAGTAAAATTTGCTGAAAAGAGTGCATTTTCCAGGGAACTAGAAGCATCAAAGTTCGAGAATTTTCTGCTCCTTTGGCAGCAACAATGGTGCCCCCTCCGGTAGTGAATACATCCTTTGTCCGTCCTGATATACAGATACGACAAGAGTCTTATTAAAGGAAAGTCCTTATTATCACAGCAATGGAAGTCAGTGGCGGAAATTCACGCTTTCATTTGGGGGCGGGGGCTCAGGCCTACGATTTTCCGACAAGATAACATCTTGGATCATACCTAATTTTAAGGAAACTTTATCAATGCACATTTTGATGAAAATAGGTGGTTATGGGGCGGGACCCTTAAGAAATCTTTGCTGGCCACGCCCAATCCATAAGAACAATCCGTTAATTATTTTTGATATCACGATCGGTATCTCATCTAACGCAATTGATGATGCAAGAGGTCGACCGATAACATTTTTGACAAGTAATTGTAACCTTTATTTTCTGCATTTTATCTTGTGTTTTTCTGTGGAAAATACGTTTGAAAACAACTTTTGTTTGGAAGAATCCGATGGAAAGTCCGGCTAATCTTTACGGAATTGAAATTAGATATACAATTTGAATGCAATTTTGATTTTTGTCATATATTGTTTGTTTTTGATTATTTAGTACTGGTGTGTTTATTATTGTATCAGGTATGTTTAAGGGCACAAGGAGATTATAGAGATCCCTGGGGTAGAAAAAGAAAACGCAAATCACCTGCGAGCGAAGCGAGCAGAAAATTTGACAAACACGCCCCTTAGATTTGCTTAAAATACATTTCAGAACGATTTCTTGCAGTCATTTTGGCACGTTAAAACTTTGTAAATTGTGCGACGAAAGCCCAAATTTTCCGAAGAGATCTCTGATTGGGGAGGGTAGGGGGGGTTGGGGGGGGGGTCTGAGCCTCTCATATCCCCGTAATTTCCGCCACTGATGGAAGTTTCGAATTTATGCCATATAGTTAGGTTGCAAGCGCGGATCTAGCCAAAATGTTGACCGGCTTCGGGGTTCTTTACCCCGTTATCACCCCGTGTGTTATCACCCCGTGTGTTATGGCCCCGTATGTTAATGGTACATAAATACTGCTGAATGTGGAAATTTATGAGGTTATCAAATTGTGATTAATTTGATAACCGCATAAAATGTAAAAATTTACTTAAAAGAGTGCATTTTAAAGGCATGGCCAGCAAAGATTTCTTAAGTATCCCCCCTTTTTTTCTAAAATGTAAAAACTTTATTCCGTTTAGCATGGCCTTTGATCCTTGCAACTTCGATTCTAATTTTCATGATATTTTCCGAAAAAGAAATTCTAAATACAAGAACTCATGTTCTCATTTGCATATCGATATCCAATATGCTTTTTAGCTATCGGTTTTTTTCGCATATGGGAAACATATGGGCACAGGTTTTCACAGGTTTTCACAGGTTTTCACAGGTTTTCACAGGTTTTCACAGGTTTTCACAGGTTTTCACAGGTTTTCACAGGTTTTCACAGGCTATCACAGGTTTTCAGAAAAATAGCCACCGGTTTCAATATTGGATAGCATACTCCAAATTGTCACTTCGTGTGACGACTGATTCCCTCGACTTTGAATTCCTCGGAAAATATGGAATAAAAGATGATTTGGGAAGTTGGAAACTCTGTTGGATATTTTGCAACAAGGGAGGGCTGTCTTTACGAAATTTAGAACTTGTGTGGGGGTTCAATTCAGAATGTAGACAGAAGAACTGTTGTCATTCAGAGAGAAATGCAGCAATTGTTGCAGTTGAAGTTTTAGGTAGAAATTCAAGATTCACAGAGAAAGAAACCTGTGCAACCGTTCTAGATGCCCTAGATCCGCGCCTGGCTGACACAATGTATCACAAAGGGTTGGGTCAGCAACTAAAGAATTTCAGTTAATCATGTAAAATCGTAGTCCACACCCTCCCCCTCCCCCAAACAAGGCTTGCCTCGTGATAGCCCTACCTAGGTTAGACTTCATAGTGTAAACATTACTTAAAACAACATCTGGTTCTCAAATACAAACTCACTGTTATGTGATGTTGCATTCACGGCCTGTTTTGTCATCAGAGATGGCGCTTTATGTTTTCTTTAATAATAATTGCCATTCTGAATATTGAATAATATAGAAATGACATATTTCTGTTTATCTAGTGGTGTTAGACATTGCGTGCAGCGGAAGGCCAGACGGAAAGTATCCACGCAGCGATACCTTCACATATTTGCAATGCACTAGCCAAGTAGGCCATGTGGTTAACTGCCCTGCAAACCAGGTTTATATCCACAGAGAACAAAGATGTCGGGCAGTCACACTTGGAGATCAGAGTAAGTTTTCGCTCGTTATGTTGCAAATCACTCAGCTATAGAAATTTAAAATGTGACGTCATAATATTAATTTTGTTAGGATTTTTACTTTTGACCACTAAACCTTAAGGAACACTATGAGCTACCCCTGAAACTGCAAACAAAGTGAAATATGCACAAATATTCGGCGAGCCAAGGCAATGAAATATTCAAAGTAAGTTCATGGATACTGTATCTTAAGCTTGGTTCAAAGCGTTTAGATCCAAGACCAATTTATATCTGTATTTAGAGGTATTTTTGTTACTCTTATTAGTATTAGGCAGTCAAGTTTTCGAATTGGACTCGAACCATTGGACTCGAATAACATTCTGTAACGGAAATACATGTACCATGTGGCCAAAATGTCTGGCTAAATGTCTCATACTTGGCGTATGTGGCATGATTTGATTCAGCCAATAGGACAACCCTTTTTAGTCATTCAAGTAAATTGCAATATTTCAAATTTTTCTTGCTTACTTGAAATTTGATTATTGACGTAAAAGAAAGCAATTGACTTAAACGACTTATTTAAATTGCCCATTAAGAATCCTCGTATATTTCCACCATAGTTACCAATGTCTTGAATTTTTTTAAAATGTACCTCAAAGCCCTAAAATCTGTTTATCGATTAAAAATATACCGAAAACATACCCACGCCTACAGAACGTGCAAGAAGTCGGTAAAATGTTCCACCCTTTGTAAATCGTGAGGCTTTAACACATTGCCTATGAACATATCAATAAAGGCAAGGTATCGCTTAATGGTTAGCATTTTAAACCGGATCTCCACATCGTTTATTTTCTTCGACCTATTATCCGAATACAACTTTTAGGGAACCGACCAGATACGGTGCATTGCTCCGGTCCCTTCTGTTTGTTTTGAAGAGCTCTTTTCTTGTAAGGTAAAGGAGACTCTTTTGAGCAGACAGTGTGTTTTTAACATACACATCGAATGTCTTTTCTAAAGTTCAATTGTTAGAAACTAGTTACGAGGTTTTGTTTGCAAAACAACTATCGTAAAAAACCTCTTCAACTAATCTATCTAATATCATCGTAGATACATTCTGCGAAGGACTTCCAAACGGTGATTACAGATATCCATGGAACTGTCACATGTTTTACAAATGTTTTTCTGGTGTCACATATCCTTTCAACTGCCAGCTTCCAAGTTTGGTGTTCAACCCCGAGAAAGATCAATGCGTTTACACCGAAGAATATCCATGCACCGTGGTGAAAAGTGGCAATCAACGTAGGCAAAGTTTGTCGTTTTGAAGTTTTGATCCTAAGGTCCTAGAAAACTTATCATACTACGTTGCTTTGTATGTGTTGGTATAATTTTTCGTTCAAGAACTAAGAACACCTTTTCTAGGTAAAAAAGTTCATGCATAATTTTATAAAAACGACTTTTTTTACTTGAGAAAGTTTCAAAGGGTCAGTGAACGGCAAAAGCAGTTTTTGAATATTCATGTCTCGTTATCCTAGTTGTGGCTGAAATTGGCGACGCCGCATGTGCTTCGAAGGAGGACGGCTCCTACCCAATGCCAGACACCTTCAAATACCTGAAATGCACAAATCACGTCGGAACAATCGAAAGCTGTGGCACGAATCAGGTTTACATCCACAGGGAAAGGCGATGCAGAGCAGTCACTGCAGCAGACCAAGGTCAGTTTATGGTCACCTCGGAAGTCAGGGGGTTGGGAATGGGCAAATTACGAATTACAATTGTCAGCAAAAATTTGACCTTGAGATCCTCGGTTCCCATACTTCAGGGCTCACAACGGAAATAACGTAAAGCTTATATATAGGTATTTTATGCAACCTAGCATATCAAAGCATTGCAGCCACCGTAAATATTATCCAAGACCGCCGCTAAAGGGGGGGGGGGGAGGCGTGAGTTTTTTTGCCATCTTAGGGGTGCTTAGACGGCAAACTTTCAAACTTGTCGGCAACTTAAGGCTGGCTCTTCCACTTTGTTGGGAATTGAACCTGAAAACCCCCTTGAGCACCATAGCTAGCGACGGGACTGCTAGTGACATAAATGACTAGTTGCCACTTTATGTGACATGAAGGTGGGAACATTTGTGGTATGGAATTGGGCACAGGCCACTATAAAGATGCAGTCTCCGTTGTTATCCGTCATACCATCGTTACTCTTACCGTGGTATCTGCGTTGATTCAGTTCTCGTTCAGCAAAGGAAATTGCAAATCTGAAAGCTTTTGTATTGCAGCTACATTATGTGAAGGACTACCAAGTGGTGACTACAGAGATCCATGGGACTGCCATAAGTTTTTCAAGTGCTTCGTTGGCCAGATTTTTACGTTCAATTGTCAAAAGCCACCGCTTCGTGAACTGGTTTTCCACCCTCAGCTAGATAGATGTGTTTACCCACGAGATTTTCCTTGCTTGACAGTGAAAAGTTCTACTAAAAGTTAGTCTTTTTTATTTTTAGTGCTTAATCAGTTTTTCGGGATTTGCCTGAATAAACAAACAATTCTCAGGAAATTTATTAAGAGAATCTTTCGAAATTATCTTGTTCCTACATGATTTCAAAAACTGCTTATGGAAACTTTGAACCTGTGCCACAAAGTACCAAAATGCAAGGAACACTTTGCTAACTTTGCGCATTTACCGGCGCGCACTTTTCAAAATAAACATACCTCAGCTAACTACCATTTTGCATTCTTGGTCAACAACTGATGTTTTCTGAATCCACCGTGCAACTGCGAAGGAGTCTACCATATTAGGAAAATAATGATCTTTTCTCCGATTAATAGAACAAGAAATAATCACCATTGAAATGAGCAGGTTTTGTAAGCACGTACTGTAATGTCCGCACTCTTTAACCAGAAAAGTTGCGCATATGCATGCTTTTTGCCAACGCCTTGTCTCACGTACATGCGTGGTGTAGATACGTCATCTTTGCAATATTCATGCGTTTGAAGCCCCCGTCTATTCAGTAACTAGAAATTTCAAGGAGAACCAAAGCCTATTTGAAATTCATACTATAGACATTTGCCCAAACAGAACAGATTATGATAGGAAAATATCCTCTTCCAGTAAAGTTTGATTCGAATTATAACAGGCTGTAAGATTTTATGCCTTTTGACGGAAAATGAATTAACTAAAAACCAGCAGGAAACTGAGCTGAATAAATAAAGAAAGCCTTATAAAAACTATTTCTTATATAGATTGAACATGGCTCGAAATTGGTGACAACAAGTACCTTTAATGGTGTTATAAACAAAACCATATCATTTATCTACTGAAATAAGATGCAAATATTAAGTAAAAATTAGCTTTGAAAAGCTAAAATTGAACACCCAAATGTTTGAAGACTGCTGCTTCATAAAAGCACAGGATGTACAAAAGACTGCAAAACTATCAAAAAATGAATAAATTTATTGCTTAGTAGTCCGTCTGGAACTGAAATGTGAGTTGACAATTTGAGACACGAGCTCATGGCCGTGAACAAGCAAAGTGTATACACAGGGAAGTAAAGTGCGCAATTTCAGTTATATCAGTCGAACAAAAATTTTACACAGCTTGGTAAATATTGCTATTTAGTATTGATGATGTTATGAAAATTGAAAAACACCCACCTTTCGACTGGTAATTAGCGGAAAATCAATATTGTCGCATTGAATTTTACGTTGCGCGGGTCGGGTATAAGTAGGGCACACTTCAGAATGGAATCAAAAGCAACAAGACGCTCAGCGTAGGCATACGATACTTATATACAAGCCATTTTGAAACTTGTACACAAGCCGTCATGGATAGAGTGGGGTATTATCTACTCCACATCTTCTGTATTTCTTTAAGCGCAAATGGTAAGTGTCCTTTTCAGTGTTTGTATGAATGTATTTAAGACTGTTGTGTTTTGATGCTACACCTTCAAAATGTGTATTGAAAACTGATGTTTTCTTTTTTGTGCAGTGCTCTCTGTCCAAGCAAATCGATGCACTGGGAAGTCGGATGGTTTGTATGTCATACCCGATGTCTTCTCTTATTTGGAGTGCAAATCTGGTTCCGAAATCGTCCATAACTGTCCCGCTAACGAAATATTTGTGGCAAAGAAAATGGCATGCAGCAAAGTAACGACATCCGCTGAAGGTGAGGGTTTAAACAAAAATATTTTGTTCTAGATCGAGAACAAAGTTTTTGTCCTCAATTCTCAGCATTGGTAATGGCAATATTCTGAATTCAAAGAGCACTGACTAAAATGGATTTTGGGTTATGCTAGGGACCAGGAAAGGAGGGGAAATGGCTGCGGAGGCATCGGTTTCCAAAAAATTGGTTTCCTTAATAAATTTCTAGGTCATCAGTCAATGTAAAAAGGATCGCCATTCAAGAAGAATTACTGTTTGTCGTGTACATTGGGGGCATTTGAATCATTTGTCGGTACCCTGTTTTGTCTTTCTTGCTCCTCAGCATCCGACAAATGACTACAAAATTAAATGGCATATTCAATACAGCTACCTAATGTAACTGCATATTTAATTTTAGACAGGTTTTGCGATGCTCGACAAAGCGGCAACTATCGCAATCCTTGGAATTGCCACAATTTCATAACATGTGTTATTGGTCACCCGGCACCGTATGATAGGCCTTGCCATCCACCATCTCTAGTTTATGATCCAAACACTGACAGATGCGAACATGCCCATTTGTTTCCTTGCAAAAATCTTACATCACCGACACGTGAGTATTTAAAGTATTAACTTCTCTAGAATTCATTCAAAGCAAGAGATACAATCGGTTAATCTTTAACTTGTGTTTCTTTTGATGAAGTAAGACTTTGAAAGTTATGAAGGCTTTAACCATAGTCAATAGAAAAGCTCGAAATTTTTCTGTTGACTGTGCTTTAACCAGTTGATTTTACTGATCAATCATTGAATCACTACTGTCAAAAAAGAAACATAAAAACATATCAAAAGAGTTTTTTTTCTATTGACTATGCTCTAACCAATTGATTTTACTGGTCAATCATTGAACCACAACTGACAACCATTAATGAGATCACTGAAGTTGATAATACAGCTATTGATTACATATCAATGCATTGGTTATCACCAGAATCAATTAAGTTCGAATCACGGTTCCGTTGGAGTGATCAGCCGATCAGAAAAAATCTCGATCACGTATATTTATTCTGATTCTCTTATAGCCACAAAGAATCGCTGTACAGGCAAGGCCGACGGCCTTTACATTCTTGCTGATGTGTTCAAGTATTTGGAATGTAAAGCAGGCCAAGAAATCTTGCACTTTTGCCCATCTAAACAGATTTTCGCTCCAGATGCCATGGCATGCCGAGCAGTTGTTCCTGCTGACAGAAGTAAGTTTCTTGGCTATAAAAATTGCCTGCTTGAACTAAGTGTCTACATTACTTTAAACAATAAAGTATCGATTTCTGTTTGCATTTGCAAGAATCATTTACCCATCTAGATATTCAAGACTGGTCGTCAGTGAATAACACCCAGCTAAATAGAAGGGTACTTTTCATTTCAGCCACGTTTTGCAACAAAAGGCCAACTGGTAACTACAGAAATCCATGGAACTGTCATCACTTCATAAGCTGTGTCACTGGACATCCGGTCTACGACAGGCCTTGCCATCCTTTGTCCCTGGTGTATGATCCTGATAATGATTTATGTGAACATGATACGCTCATGACATGCGTCGAAGTCTGAAGGTAACTCAATCGGCATTTCCACAAATCTACTTTGTGCTATATGCTTTTATCAGCCATTGAAGTTGAAAACGACTTCTTCTAGTTACGAAAAATATGATCTAAAATATTTACCCAAAAAATTGTTGGTCATTTCATAAGCATAGTTCTATAATTTTTGACATCGCTGGTAAATGTCGGAAGTCAGTGCACTTTAAGGTTCTTTTTGTTGGGATTACCGCTTGGCCAATAATGTGCTATCTTAAAGATATACTCATCCCAGCCTCCTTCTGCATATTGAATATGTTCCATAGTAAAAAATGATTCAATTGTGATATTACGATAATAGCGTCAGGTAGGTATTTAAAGATAAATTCCAAATTGAGTTTCTCCTAAGTTAACGACGCTACGTTTGCAAAATGAGAGAACATAAAACACTTCGAGCCTCGTTCTAATCCTGATATCCATGTTTTTGGCAACATGCCAAAATTCATCTTTTAGAACCATGCTTGGCATTCTGATACTTTGGGGGAAGGCAGGAAAACTTTTTATTTAGGTGGATGATAACGTAATGCCTCATTTCTGTGACACGGCTAGGATTATCGTTTTTAAATTGCAAAATACTCATTAAATTGCGTTTAAACAAAATGGCTGAAAATAAAAGTTCTTCTTGTAGCGAACCTTTTACAATGGACATGTTTTTTTTGTAGGACTTTCAAGCGTCAGATGTCCCAAGAACCTTAACACCATAGATAAATTCAAGACCCATTGAACAATTCAATTAAACTTTCGCAATTGCTTTAAAAATTATTGTAATCTTAGTTTTTTTTTTACTTTTTTGGATAGCTTGTTTGCTGTGAGTGAATTTCTTTATGTTTCACGCTTTGAATATGCTTGTGAATTCGGTAGAAAACGTGTTTGTATTAATTTGTGTGAAACATGCTTTTAGGGTTGAAAAATGAGCTCTTTACCTCCCTGTACGGATATCATACATTGTCGTGTTTTTTTCGATCATCAAAAGAAAATTTATATTCTATTTAAAATCTATTTTTCATAAATTATCATCATGTCTCAACTGAAGAAAAGAATTATTACTAAAAAAGCCATGGCATGAATGAATGTAAAACGTTGAAATTAACTTCAACAAAATCATTTCTCTTCTCTAAACTAATTAATTTTCAAAGAGGAGGAACATAAAAAAGAACACAAAATGAGTGATGGACACACGTGATTCAAATTAATATTCTTAACTTTCCTCTTCTTGAGAAGAATTTCATAATAATGAGTATGTCTTAAACGAATGTTTAATCATTTTGTCCCCAGGCTACCTTTTCACAATCAATCAAGCAAACAATCGCCTAGATCGATCAATCAATCAATCAATCAATCAATCAATCAATCAATCAATCAATTAATCAATCAATCAATCAATCAATCAATTAATCAATCAATCAATCAACCAATCAATCAATCAATCAATCAATAAACAAAGAAACAAACAAATAAACATGTAACATAAACACGTAAAATAAACACATAACATAAACATGAACTGCTGAATTCAAAATTGTAGCTTGCAGTTCGATCAATAGCAAAACCTCCGAAAAGAGATCACGCAAACACAAATTTTATATGCGAAATCAACATTCTACTTTCGCTTCGAAGCTCTAATTAAAAATAATTTTTTCAAACTATTTAAAGACTTTTAACATTCGAAGTATCATACTTTTCAAAACTTATTGGACATTATCATTACATTTTTGAAAATTATTAAGGAGTCTATCATCTTAACATTCGATAAATATGCCTGATTTTGATTTTGAAAAAGTGCTTATGAACCATACTAGTTGAAAATACCCAAGCACATGACTATTTTTAAAACAAAATCAACCGTAAAAATCCATTTAAGGTCTGTCGTTTGGAGAATGCTTCACATTTTGCATAAATTCAGGCAAGGTAGGATGATCAATCACGTGCTATACCAGAGAGATCCAATGGAGTAGACACCCGGAAGACATTCGGCAGCATGTTTGTAAAAGAGGAGAACAGATCTTCTGAAATTCCCTATAAAATGGATCTGGCTTTAAAAAAGGAATCAAATTCTTTTCAACAGTATATGAGTCAGTAGAATCTGTAACAGAAAACCAATCTTTGAAAAACATAAAAAGAAAATGGATGCCTTAAAATCACACACAGAAAGCATATTCTTACGATCATCAACACCAAGTCGATCTTTTAACCCCTTTGCAAAAATTTAATTTTTCAAATCACACACAGAAAGCAGGTCCTTTAAGTGACGAACAGCGAATCGATTAATCATACACAGAAAAAGAACCCTTTAAATCGCAAACAGAAAACAGATACTCCAAATCATAATGTTAATGGATTTTGGGCAGCCAAGCTTCAATCTCCTTTCATTGATAGACAAGTAACAAAATTTCACTGTTTACTAATAAATTTTTTGATGTTTCTGCAAGATCCACATTTGTTTCTTTCATAGTTTCCAATTCATGGTTCATTGCTTTGGATGTATTTCTCAAATTCATTGATAATATCCGATGCAAAATAGGTAACTCAACACAAAAACGACAACAATCACGCGAATAATGGTTGCTCAATACAATTTAAAGTACCTCTGGCACGATGAATTGAATTGTTCTTGAATCGTCTCCGTCCCAGCAGAGCCCTTCCATCATGAAGCCTCGAAGAATAACATGCAATACGTTATAAAGCAAAGACCGAAATTTGCTTCAATACTAACGGGAAGCCTGACAGCCTTTAACATCACTGTTTGCAAAGTAGAAAGAGTAGAAAAGCGTTGATAAAGAGTAGAAAAGCGTTACTGGTCACAGAAATCCCTAAATATTCCCTTTAACTATTCACCGTGAACTATACACCGTGAATTCTGAAATTGTATAAAATGTGTTCCCTGGATGGGGGTAACCAGAGTTTTCTAGTTTCTTCGGCTCAACAAAGTTGCTTCGAAACAAGCGGTTTCCTGGGATGCTGAATTATGACTACAATAAAAAGTGACAATGGATAATGAGAACAAAGGTTCTGAAAAGGTTTCTCGTAGAGCTCCCATGGCAGAGAATGCAATTTTCGAAAGATACAATGTGCAAAATACCCTAGAATGTGTTTACAGGATTTTCTTACAGATACAGCATCAATAAAGCAGCAGATAGGAGCCTGTATCAGATTCACAAAATGGCAATCATGCTATAAGTCTCTCGAGTAATTTGCGAAAGAGGTTTTCTAAGCAAAAAGATTATCAAGACGGGCCTTTGTACTGCACAAACAGACAAACTACTGCGCTGACATACAAACACACAAAGACACACAATGCACCACTGTTCATTCGTCTTCTAAAATGGTATTGCTGTAAAATCATCAACAAAATTGAAAAACGCGTCATGCTTGGTCAATGTCACTTGCTCAATGCAACTCACAAAGACCAATGGTGACAGCATTCCTGTGAGGCTTTCAATGCTGATAAATGTCGTGAAAAATATTTCTTACACAAAAAAAGTTTCATGCCAGCATTGACGCAGCTAGTGAAAGCTCCCAAAAGCTTGATCAACTTCAATAGCTTTTAAGATAGCTACAATGCCTGCCAAAAGTCTTGGAACACTGACATCAATTTCCAAGGTCAAAACCAATCATCCCCCTCTCCCCCACGGAACAATGTTGGTTTACTATCAAACAGATTAGGATTTTAGGAAGCACTTTCTTTTGCGCTTCTTTTATGATATTTCTCTAAATCTTCAACATTGTTTGAGGGGGAAGGGGGCGGAAGTAGCAAATTTTTTTCATGAAAGGAATGAAAGATATCAAATGTAGCGTAAATTGGTGGGTGTTCCAAGTACTTTTGGCAGGTATTGTATATACCTTTTGCCAATTAGCTTTGGTTATTCTGGTCTACTACAAATCATTGTTTGAAGTGATACTTTGATAGCACAACTGACATCGGTTTGGAGAGGTAATTTCCACCTGGGCCCCTAAGCATCACAAATTCCCATTTTTCAATTTGGAATTCCAAATTTTTCCTGTGGAATTCCCAATTTTTAATGTTTCAAATTAAAAATGCTCGGAGCAACAAACAACTAGCGGTGGCCTATTAGATAGGAAAATCCTTTACTAATTCGGCTTTAATTAAAGATCATGCGATCATGAGCTCTATATTCAATCTATAATTGATAAACGACTTTTAATAGGCTTAAAATGCAAGGTAAGAGCTCAAAAGGCAACCAGCAACCAAATCCCTTTATCAAAGAGCCAAACAGATGTACACCAGCACATGCATATCATATCGAAGACGAGAAACGACAAATGGACACAACTAGAAATAAGAAACAAACAGATTTCCATCTTTTTAACAGGATCTCAAAACTTCAAAACTTCAATACGAGAACTTCCCTACCTTTGACACACTTGAGAATAAGCTCCGCTCGTTTCATGCACCATTGAATTGTGATGTTCTGTAAAACAGCAAAAATTATGCAATATCACTGCATATTCAATTTATCCATGAATTATTTTAATATAATTTGCACTCTAGATAGAAAGAGAAACATCATCTTTAATTCAATTTTTATCAAGTAGTTGGAAATATTTCATAGGGCTGAAAATACAGAAATTCATGAGAGTAAACTCTCTCTAATGAAAATATTTTAATAATGAAGCTATTTCTAGTTATTCCGCTTCTGGACAAGTGCATAATTCTTCACTAATTGATAGTGAGTGTGTATTGCCGAAAAGGTGCCTTTGTAGCTTGATGCAGCTTTTTGCATTCGAAAGATACATTACAGATTCTTTATATGCAGTAAAAGCTTATAAAAAAATGTATAAGCTATGCTACTTTTCAAATTACTATACAACTTTACGATACTCCTGGGGAGATACCCCGAGGCGCAGAAGGCTGTGTCTACTCGGGGGTCATTTGAAAATAGAGATTAAAATCAAAACTCTTGACATTAAACATACGACTAAAAGAAAACAAAACAAAGGCATAGAAAAGTAAGCCACCTTTAGTTAAATAAGACATGGTGGTCGAATTTGGTTTATAACGGAGTATTAAATTTTCTTATCAAATCAACCAGATTTGTGGAGTGAGCAGGAGCATATTTTAGTTAGTTCGTCGGGAAATTTTTATCACCATAAAATAAATTCTACCTTCGAACATGATTTTGAAGATTTGTATATCCAATTGGTCGCAATAAGGCAAAAACTCAAGCAAGAGGATCTCTACGTGGTACTGTGAGGGAATGGGATAACAGCAAAAAGTGTTCTGTATCATCGATACCAATTTTTGTAGGGCATACATGGTATTCCGAAAATTGTGCTTGAATTTGTGAAAATCTAATTTGGAGAGACCAAACTTGAGTCGAGTGAGATAGAGTAGTACTGTTTGGTCATGAATGCCAAAGAAAGTTTTACGGCACTCTGATTATTCGAAAGCTGTGGCACGAATCAGGTCTACATCCACAGGGAAAGGCGATGCAGAGCAGTCACTGCAGCAGACCAAGGTCAGTTTATGGTCACCTCGGAAGTCAGGGGGTTGGGAATGGGCAAATTACGAATTACAATTGTCAGCAAAAATTTGACCTTGAGATCCTCGGTTCCCATACTTCAGGGCTCACAACGGAAATAACGTAAAGCTTATATATAGGTATTTTATGCAACCTAGCATATCAAAGCATTGCAGCCACCGTAAATATTATCCAAGACCGCCGCTAAAGGGGGGGGGGGGGAGGCGTGAGTTTTTTTGCCATCTTAGGGGTGCTTAGACGGCAAACTTTCAAACTTGTCGGCAACTTAAGGCTGGCTCTTCCACTTTGTTGGGAATTGAACCTGAAAACCCCCTTGAGCACCATAGCTAGCGACGGGACTGCTAGTGACATAAATGACTAAATGCAACTTTATGTGACATGAAGGTGGGAACATTTGTGGTATGGAATTGGGCACAGGCCACTATAAAGATGCAGTCTCCGTTGTTATCCGTCATACCATCGTTACTCTTACCGTGGTATCTGCGTTGATTCAGTTCTCGTTCAGCAAAGGAAATTGCAAATCTGAAAGCTTTTGTATTGCAGCTACATTATGTGAAGGACTACCAAGTGGTGACTACAGAGATCCATGGGACTGCCATAAGTTTTTCAAGTGCTTCGTTGGCCAGATTTTTACGTTCAATTGTCAAAAGCCACCGCTTCGTGAACTGGTTTTCCACCCTCAGCTAGATAGATGTGTTTACCCACGAGATTTTCCTTGCTTGACAGTGAAAAGTTCTACTAAAAGTTAGTCTTTTTTATTTTTAGTGCTTAATCAGTTTTTCGGGATTTGCCTGAATAAACAAACAATTCTCAGGAAATTTATTAAGAGAATCTTTCGAAATTATCTTGTTCCTACATGATTTCAAAAACTGCTTATGGAAACTTTGAACCTGTGCCACAAAGTACCAAAATGCAAGGAACACTTTGCTAACTTTGCGCATTTACCGGCGCGCACTTTTCAAAATAAACATACCTCAGCTAACTACCATTTTGCATTCTTGGTCAACAACTGATGTTTTCTGAATCCACCGTGCAACTGCGAAGGAGTCTACCATATTAGGAAAATAATGATCTTTTCTCCGATTAATAGAACAAGAAATAATCACCATTGAAATGAGCAGGTTTTGTAAGCACGTACTGTAATGTCCGCACTCTTTAACCAGAAAAGTTGCGCATATGCATGCTTTTTGCCAACGCCTTGTCTCACGTACATGCGTGGTGTAGATACGTCATCTTTGCAATATTCATGCGTTTGAAGCCCCCGTCTATTCAGTAACTAGAAATTTCAAGGAGAACCAAAGCCTATTTGAAATTCATACTATAGACATTTGCCCAAACAGAACAGATTATGATAGGAAAATATCCTCTTCCAGTAAAGTTTGATTCGAATTATAACAGGCTGTAAGATTTTATGCCTTTTGACGGAAAATGAATTAACTAAAAACCAGCAGGAAACTGAGCTGAATAAATAAAGAAAGCCTTATAAAAACTATTTCTTATATAGATTGAAACTGGCTCAAAATTGGTGACAACAAGTACCTTTAATGGTGTTATAAACAAAACCATATCATTTATCTACTGAAATAAGATGCAAATATTAAGTAAAATTTAGCTTTGAAAAGCTAAAATTGAACACCCAAATGTTTGAAGACTGCTGCTTCATAAAAGCACAGGATGTACAAAAGACTGCAAAACTATCAAAAAATGAATAAATTTATTGCTTAGTAGTCCGTCTGGAACTGAAATGTGAGTTGACAATTTGAGACACGAGCTCATGGCCGTGAACAAGCAAAGTGTATACACAGGGAAGTAAAGTGCGCAATTTCAGTTATATCAGTCGAACAAAAATTTTACACAGCTTGGTAAATATTGCTATTTAGTATTGATGATGTTATGAAAATTGAAAAACACCCACCTTTCGACTGGTAATTAGCGGAAAATCAATATTGCCGCATTGAATTTTACGTTGCGCGGGTCGGGTATAAGTAGGGCACACTTCAGAATGGAATCAAAAGCAACAAGACGCTCAGCGTAGGCATACGATACTTATATACAAGCCATTTTGAAACTTGTACACAAGCCGTCATGGATAGAGTGGGGTATTATCTACTCCACATCTTCTGTATTTCTTTAAGCGCAAATGGTAAGTGTCCTTTTCAGTGTTTGTATGAATGTATTTAAGACTGTTGTGTTTTGATGCTACACCTTCAAAATGTGTATTGAAAACTGATGTTTTCTTTTTTGTGCAGTGCTCTCTGTCCAAGCAAATCGATGCACTGGGAAGTCGGATGGTTTGTATGTCATACCCGATGTCTTCTCTTATTTGGAGTGCAAATCTGGTTCCGAAATCGTCCATAACTGTCCCGCTAACGAAATATTTGTGGCAAAGAAAATGGCATGCAGCAAAGTAACGACATCCGCTGAAGGTGAGGGTTTAAACAAAAATATTTTGTTCTAGATCGAGAACAAAGTTTTTGTCCTTACTTCTCAGCATTGGTAATGGCAATATTCTGAATTCAAAAAGCACTGACTAAAATGGATTTTGGGTTATGCTAGGGACCAGGAAAGAAGGGGAAATGGCTGCGGAGGCATCGGTTTCCAAAAAATTGGTTTCCTTAATAAATTTCTAGCTCATCAGTCAATGTAAAAAGGATCGCCATTCAAGAAGAATTACTGTTTGTCGTGTACATTGGGGGCATTTGAATCATTTGTCGGTACCCTGTTTTGTCTTTCTTGCTCCTCAGCATCCGACAAATGACTACAAAATTAAATGGCATATTCAATACAGCTTACCTAATGTAACTGCATATTTAATTTTAGACAGGTTTTGCGATGCTCGACAAAGCGGCAACTATCGCAATCCTTGGAATTGCCACAATTTCATAACATGTGTTATTGGTCACCCGGCACCGTATGATAGGCCTTGCCATCCACCATCTCTAGTTTATGATCCAAACACTGACAGATGCGAACATGCCCATTTGTTTCCTTGCAAAAATCTTACATCACCGACACGTGAGTATTTAAAGTATTAACTTCTCTAGAATTCATTCAAAGCAAGAGATACAATCGGTTAATCTTTAACTTGTGTTTCTTTTGATGAAGTAAGACTTTGAAAGTTATGAAGGCTTTAACCATAGTCAATAGAAAAGCTCGAAATTTTTCTGTTGACTGTGCTTTAACCAGTTGATTTTACTGATCAATCATTGAATCACTACTGTCAAAAAAGAAACATAAAAACATATCAAAAGAGTTTTTTTTCTATTGACTATGCTCTAACCAATTGATTTTACTGGTCAATCATTGAACCACAACTGACAACCATTAATGAGATCACTGAAGTTGATAATACAGCTATTGATTACATATCAATGCATTGGTTATCACCAGAATCAATTAAGTTCGAATCACGGTTCCGTTGGAGTGATCAGCCGATCAGAAAAAATCTCAATCACGTATATTTATTCTGATTCTCTTATAGCCACAAAGAATCGCTGTACAGGCAAGGCCGACGGCCTTTACATTCTTGCTGATGTGTTCAAGTATTTGGAATGTAAAGCAGGCCAAGAAATCTTGCACTTTTGCCCATCTAAACAGATTTTCGCTCCAGATGCCATGGCATGCCGAGCAGTTGTTCCTGCTGACAGAAGTAAGTTTCTTGGCTATAAAAATTGCCTGCTTGAACTAAGTGTCTACATTACTTTAAACAATAAAGTATCGATTTCTGTTTGCATTTGCAAGAATCATTTACCCATCTAGATATTCAAGACTGGTCGTCAGTGAATAACACCCAGCTAAATAGAAGGGTACTTTTCATTTCAGCCACGTTTTGCAACAAAAGGCCAACTGGTAACTACAGAAACCCATGGAACTGTCATCACTTCATAAGCTGTGTCACTGGACATCCGGTCTACGACAGGCCTTGCCATCCTTTGTCCCTGGTGTATGATCCTGATAATGATTTATGTGAACATGATACGCTCATGACATGCGTCGAAGTCTGAAGGTAACTCAATCGGCATTTCCACAAATCTACTTTGTGCTATATGCTTTTATCAGCCATTGAAGTTGAAAACGACTTCTTCTAGTTACGAAAAATATGATCTAAAATATTTACCCAAAAAATTGTTGGTCATTTCATAAGCATAGTTCTATAATTTTTGACATCGCTGGTAAATGTCGGAAGTCAGTGCACTTTAAGGTTCTTTTTGTTGGGATTACCGCTTGGCCAATAATGTGCTATCTTAAAGATATACTCATCCCAGCCTCCTTCTGCATATTGAATA
>NW_027020025.1:3865498-3878366 GCF_013076305.1 Rhopilema esculentum | reverse complement strand
ATAGTCAAAAATGATCATGGCGGTGACAGCACGTGTTCTCTTCGCGGTCTTCGTTTTATTCTATGCTTTCGAGTATTATGACAGCAAATCGAATGTTTCTAATAGAAATGATAACAAGGAGAAATTTCTTTTGAATGGCTGTTCGATTGGAAAGAAAGTTCTATATGGAAAGGCTTGGAGAAACTTTAAGTCTTCAAAATCTTCACGGAAGCGAATTCGTCAAAAGAGGGCCTATTCGGTTGGTTTGGAATGTATGGACCCTTACTTTAGTTTGCTGCTTTGTGGTGATGTCGAATTAAATCCTGGGCCGACAAATTCTTCTAAAAGTACCAAATATGTCGCAAGGGATGAGACTCCCGATTTCTCTGAAATTTTACTTCGACTTGAGAAGAAAATTGACGATGGCCAAGAAAGCATTATTGAAAACCAAAATCAGATGTTACTACGACTTTCAGGCATTGAGAAGGATATCGAGTATTTCAAAGTCGAAATTGACGAGATTAAAACAAAGCAATTGGCCTTAGAAGAAAGAGTTAAGTCGATGTCAGAGAATATTGCTATAAATTATGACCATGGCCGAGACCTACAATTTCTAATGGATCGCCATGAACAATATTCGCGGAAAAATTCTGTCAGGATAAGAGGAGTGTCGGAGCAAAATGGAGAGGACATTGAAATGGTAACGATTGAAACCTTGAAAAAAGAACTTGGTGTTTGTACTGAAAAACCAGAAATTGACATAGTTCATCGTGTAGGGCGCCGTCAGGACAACAAACCCCGTTCGATTCTAGTTAAATTTCTGAGTCATAAGACAAAGGAGAAGGTCATGAGAGCGAAAAAAAATGCAAAAAATGTAAAAGTAAGTGAGGATTTGGCACCAGGAATTAAGCGTATTTTTGACGAGGTAAGCTCGAACCGCAGATTTTTAAATATCGACAGTGTATGGACGATTGATGGTAGAATAAAGCTGAGATACGTCAATAATCCTAACACCTTCGAGATCAGGTCCTATGCAGATTACCATAGCGTAGTTAATTTAAAGCAATAGGATCTTGGCCGAGATGGAAAAGCTAACATAAAATATCAAGACCAAAATTCAACGTCTAGTTTACCTAAAGAACTTCATCAGAATGTGCAACAAAAATCCTGTCTATCTAATAAAAATTACCTAAACTTTTCTGTGTGGAATTTCAATGGTCTTGGAAGCTCGAAAGCCCAAAACATCAAACAGACAGGCTGTGATTTTTTTGACACAATTTTAGAAAATTCTGATTTAATTTGCTTTTCCGAAACATGGAGAGATCCTGTTGATACGTCTTTACTTTATTTAAATGATAACTTTACCGAATTCCACGAGCCTGGTTGTAAGATTCATTTAGGGGGTAGACCGTCCGGGGGCATGTCCCTTCTAGTTCGCAAATCAATCCTTAAACACGTTTCCATTGTCCTTTCTGATAGTTACCATTTTTGGTGCAAAATTGACAAAGATGGATTTGGTTGGAAACAAGATTTATATATTTGTTTTATTTATATTCCCCCAAGTAGTTCAACTATGTTGAGAACAGGGCAAGCTTTATCTTTTGAGACTCTACAATCAGAGTGTGCTTGTTACGAACGAAAAGGGTGGGTTCTATTATGCGGCGACTTCAATGCTAGAACGAATGACGTAAATGATTTTATCGAGGATGACGAAGTTGATGACTATTTGCCAATTGACGATAATTACGTGCCGGATCAACATTTAGATAAAAGGGTAAATAGAGACGTCTATCCCATTAATGCTAATGGAACCGCTTTTATTGAATTTTGTAAAGCGTCTGGCTATAGAATTATGAATGGCAGGGTTGACAAGGATAACTCTAGCAATTTCACCTGTTTTGCCAATAAGGGTAACAGTGTAGTTGATTATGCCCTTCTACGTCAAGAAAACTTTCAAATGGTTGAAAAATTGAGTGTCGGTCAGCTGTGTGAGCTCTCAGATCATAGTCCAATTGAAATTTCTATAAAAAGCTCGAATCTTTTAAATACCAATGAAACTCAGTCTGATTTCTCAGGGGTGAATCTAGATACATCTGACGAAAATAATCTCTTTCAGGATTATAAAAAACAATATTACGTCAATGATGAATCCACATTAGAAATTTTATTTTTGGCGATGGAAAGTAGCGAGATAAATAATTTTCTTAAAGATATATCAAACCAACTGGATAATGATGATCTACCTACAGAGGAAATTGTAGAATTATTGCGAACCAAAATGATAGATTTATCTGAAGCTCATTTGAATTCTAGAAATATTTTTCGCAAGACAAAAAATAAAAACAATTTCAAGTCGAAAAATAATTGCCCTTGGTTTGATGATGAATGTAAGGAAAACAAACAGTTACTAAACAACAAAAGAAAAGCATATCAAGTTGCACTGAAACTTCCCTCCAATTTTAGAGATAATCACGTGAATAATCTTAAGTCGGCTTATTTTCAACAGCGAAGGGTTTATAAGAAACTAATAAGATACAAACGCCACAGTTTCCTTGAAAATAAGAAAAAGGAACTTTGGAAGCTGAAAGGGGAGGCTCCGAAAGTATTTTGGAAAAAGTTGAAAAACAGAAAAGAAAGACCCAGTCTAAACTTTTCTAATAACCAATTATCGAATTATTTCAGTACTCTTTTAAACTCTGAAGATAAAAGAGACAACAGTGTACCTGAAAACCTTGCGCCTTCTATCGACATCATGACGCAAAATCTAATTGATGAAACTTTAAATCGTGATATTTCCTTAGAGGAAGTCAAACTGATGGCTGAAAAGCTCAAAAACGGGAAAGCATCAGGGCTCGATATGTTGACTGCTGAGCTTCTAAAACAGGCAAATGATAATTTCATGCATGTCTTTACCAAACTCTTTAACAAATTATTGAAATCTGGAAAATTCCCGGAGGAATGGTCTGTAGGGATAATTGTAGTTCTTTTTAAGGGAGGTGATGAAACAGACCTGAATAACTACAGGGGTATTACACTGTTAAGTATTTTTGGAAAGTTTTTCTTGGGTGTTTTGTTGGAAAGATTGAATAACATTATTACTCAATTTGAAATTCTTGAACAAAACCAGATAGGATTTAGAAAAGGATACCAGACATCCGATCATATTTTCACTCTTTGCGCTCTAATTGAAAATTATTTCAAAAACAATAAAGGTTCCCTGTACGTATGTTTCGTGGATTTTAAAAAAGCTTTCGATTCTGTGGACCATAAGCTGCTGTTACAGCAGCTTGTTACATATGGAATAAAGGGTAATTTCCTAAAAGTTATCACATCACTTTATGATAAAGTTAAATCGTGCGTGAGAGGTAAAGATAGCCTTACAAATATTTTTCCATGCAGTAGAGGTGTGAGGCAAGGGTGCCTTCTTAGTCCTGTCCTATTCGCTTTATATTTGAACGATTTAAACCGCCACATTAGAGCATCTTCACAGGGGGTAATGGTGGATGATATACCTGTCCACTCACTTTTATATGCCGACGATCTTGTCTTAATAGCCAAAGATAGAAAAGACCTTCAGTCTCAATTGAATGCATTAGACAAATTTTCAAAATCTCTAAAAATGGACGTGAACATGGACAAAACTAGAGTCATGATAATTCAAAAACAGAAATCCCGTGCTAAATCTACAAAAAATAAAACTTGGAAGATTGGCGATAAAGAAGTTAACGAATGTGTCTCATATAAATATTTAGGTGTAATGTTAAAATCGAACGGGTCTTTCTCAGAACACATCGTTAGAATGAAAGAGAAAGCTCATAAGGCCTATTTTTCCCTTATAGCTAAAAGCAAAGAATGGGGCGGTTTTCAGCCACGTCTTTTTCTCTATCTATTTGATCATACGATTGTTCCTATTCTAAATTATGCATCAGAAATATGGGGTTTTGAAGAATGGTCTAAGCTAGAAACTCTTCATCTAAAAGCCTGTAAATATGCTTTGGGTGTTCGACCTAGTACCACTACCGATGCCGTTTACGCTGAACTGGGAAGAATAAGTCTTCAAACCCATAGACATATACGTATTCTAAGTTTCTTCGCTCGATTATCATCTCTAGATTCAAAACGTTACGCTAGCAAAGCTTTTGCAATGCTTATAAAGGATGCAGACTATGGCCACTCTAACTGGGTATCTCATGCCTGCGACCTTAGGGTACGCTATGGAATACAGGAATCGGATAATCGTTCAGTTATTAAAACTAAGGTTATAAGTTATTTCGAGTCAGAAGTACTGGGAAGATTGAATGAACACATAACTGAGAACAAAAAACTAAATTTATACGCCTCATTTAAAACAATTTACAAATTTGAGTCTTATCTTGATTACATACAAGATTTCACTGTTAGATGCATATTAGCAAAACTAAGAATCAGCGCTCACAATCTTCAAATTGAAACAGGGCGATTTAGTAAAAACAAAACTCCAAGAGATGAAAGGTTTTGTCCGTACTGTAAGACTTTAGATATTTTCAAAGTTGAGGATGAAGTACATTTCCTCTTAACTTGCCCCCTTTTTAACGAGGAACGGCAAATTTTTTTACAAAAAATCCACAAAACATTTCCAAATACTTCCGCGTTGAACGAATTCAATATGTACATTTGGTTAATGAGCCAAGAAGATTATATTACAACAAAGGTTTTAGGAAATTTCTGCAAAAAGTCCTTTGAAAAAAGATCAAAATTTTTAAGCGACCCCACAAGCATTTTAGATTAACAGCTAATAATTTTGTAGCTTAGTAGCTTTTGCTGAAAATTTAGCTTTGTATTCGCCGTAGTTGTTTTGTTATTAATGCGTAGTTAAAAATGTAATTGTAAAATTGTAATTCGCTGTAGTACTGTAAGCAGTTAAGGGCCATCTCGGCCTAGATACTTGAATTGCAAAAAAAAAAAAAAAAAAAAATAAGTATAGTAGAAAGAAACTATAATGAAGATGATCTATAAAACAAACAGCTTTATCGTAGGTTTTTTGGCAATAACCAAACAGTTAAAACTTAGCAAAAACATTTTTTCAAGATAGTATTAGTTGGACCCATTCCTGTCATCGTGCGAAAGGGTACCAGCAAGGTAAGATCATCAGCAATAAATGCTGAGCCTTAATGTAATACAAAGGCTGGAAACCCCGACTATCGGCCCAAATATGCATGGAAACTTTGAATTGAACACAAATCATGAAAACAATCATGTATTAGCATATTATCACCAATTCTTTGCTGTTTTAATAAATTATCACATCCTACCGATTTTTTACCATACCCCTAAAGGCCAACAAGCGCTCCACTCATCAAATTCTCCAACTATTTCTCGACTATCGATCCAAATATGCATGGAAACTTTGAATTGAAGGAGACTGTTGCTCCACTTATTCTCAACTTAATTGGGTATCCAATTATATAATGATATTTCACTTGCAATTATTCAAAATACATACAAAAAGAAGGAATGGAATGATTGATATAAGCAGATTTGATATTTTGCAAAACAACGATATATCGTACAATTTATAACGTAAATTTCAATTAACATTTGTACCCAGAAAATACAAGAATTAGAAAAGAGTCTCTAAACGCTATCTTCAGATAAATATGTCCCAGGATCATATTCTGTTCTCTCTTCAAATGCAAAGTCATCGAATTGATTGGGTTCCTCTTCCACTTCATCTTCCACATCTGAATCGTAAAACCTGGAAGGGTTACTCTTTTGAATAGATGTTGTGGCGTCGGTACTCAAAAGCGAGTTCACTAGTTCTTCGCTCAACCCCCCTTCATCCACGAACATCTTTCCATTATACGATATCAAGCTTTCAAAATCTGACAATTTGCCTTTTAAGAGACTTAAAGCTCCCCTGGTGTATTTGCTTCTTGAAAGTCCTGATTGTCTATGTATTGCCGAGGCAATTTTCATTTTTTCTCCAATTAGATGCTGCATTATGCAGGCCATGTCCTGCTTGCACAACTCGATTTCTTCTCTAGCTCTGTGACGCATAACATCGAGTTCTACAGCCTTCCGTTTGACTTCTGATGGAATGGCTTCACTGTCAAAGCTTGGAAGGTCTCGGTATAAGGCACTTTGGATATCCAAAGCATCTTTGCAATCAATCTTACGTGTTGTGTCTGGCACAAGGTTCATCTTCACTGCAGGTCTAGAGTTATATATGCGTATGGTTTGCTTGATATTGCTAACTTTAATGTTTATACTTTTTGAAAGCATTTTTGCAATTTTTTGACCAGCTACAATACGAAAAGGAAAAGATATTAATAAAAAAACATTCAAAATTTTTAAAGGGGATTCAAAGTACAGAAATAACAGTTCATTGTGGCAATGCCGGTTTCATCAGGTCATACAGATTCTTCTGGCAAAACAATTTTCACCGTAGCCAAGGCAGCTGCTATTTCCTGCTTTGGCTTGAAACGTTCCATTTTTATCAGGGGATGATGTATTATCACATTACTATTCGAAGTAAACGTACTTGCATATTTCTTCTTCAACGACAGGAGGAACCATCGATCGAAGGACATGATCCGCAGCTTTTCTATTGCCTCTTGCCGTTCTTCACTTTCAATTACACAAACATGATTTTTGATGTTTTGCTGGTCAATTGTCCATCGACGGCGAACATTGTTACTTTCTTCCAACCTTTTCAACTGTGCTTCTACTCTGAAATCCCGAACAAATAACAGATAATGTCAGTTAACATATAAGCGTTATTGAGCAAAAAGAGATAAAACACTTTATGATAAGAGATATCCGCTGAGACAAACGCCAAAATGATGCCATGCTTCTAATTTTCACCCCAGTCAACAGGGCTTCCTCAGAGCTACTGCTGTTAAAGCAAGGGTGATCATAAGCTGTCAAATTAAAAGGACTTTCTTGCAGTCAATTTTATTTACTAACGCAAATAATGATTTATCAGGTGGTTAAATAATGCCCTATGGTAAATTGAAATATAATTTAAGCAAAGTTGTTAAAAAAATTAAGTATCCTATGTAATAGGGTATTTCATTTTACCCTCAACACAACAACAAAATATAATTCACTGACCTTTTCATCTTATTTAGAAGTGGGTTAACTGACATGTTTTCCTCGGAATCACAGGAGTGGCTTAAGTTTTCACTAGAAAAAGCCATAGGAAATTTAGAAACTTGATGAACCCTGTCAGCTGAAAGATAAACTTTTAAGAATGAAAGATAAAACATAGATGGAATATTTGAAAATAAATCGAACATTACCTCAACTGTTTTTTCAGCAAAAGAAGACGGACGTAGTTTAATTGCCAGCCTTGCTCAGTAGACTCACTAGTTTCTGGACAAATAACAAAACATCAACTTGAAATTTAATATAAAACTTGTGCAAAAATATTACGCATTTTAAAAACCCGTTCAAGTTAGTAACAATGATCAATGACTACTAACACTATTGAGAGATACTTATGCCTTATTCACATTCATGATATTCATATTCATGACACAAAAATTTAACAGTAATCAAAGGATGACATTATAGTCAGTTGGAATAACTTTCCTTTATTTGAGAAAACATTTTATTCCTTCAGTTGAATCCAAAGTAAGTTGCAAACCTTTCATCCGATTCTTGGATAAGTTTGTGAGTTGTTTTTTCCACTCAATGACTTGATCTTTTTCAACTATTATGAAAAGCAGCAAAATGGGTTGTTGAAAATTTAGGAGAAAAAATCAGCAGAATCAAGTTAATAAAAACGACAGTTATACCAGTGTTAATAATTTGCTGCTTATTCAAAAAATATTTATCACTGAAGCAGTTGCTTTTTGATAACGAAAATATCTCAGCAGTTCATAACAAACCTAAATGCGAGAATCACTTTCAGTTTTGATATTAAAAGAACAATTATCAATTAGCATTGAGATAAACAGGGATTCATATATCCTGATCATACCTGGCAGGTCTTCTAAAAGATTCGATAACTCTGCAGAGGAAGTTTTGTAAGCATCATTGGCTCTTTTTAAGCGACTGGCAGCTAACAGACCTGGAAAGTACATTAAATGCTGCAAAGTTATACTTTTAGATAGTTTTATATAAAAATATATAAGGTTTCATCATATGGATAGACTAGGATGTCAAACAAATAAACAAAGAATGAATCTTAGCTACCTGCTTTCATCCTTGTTTTATGGGAGTAATATAAAAGGGCGTCAGTAAGTGCATCTTGGCGATGAGAAGCAGTCATTTCTCTTGTAATATTGCTGAAACGTCGCAAATATGACCAAAGCCGTTCGCATTGTTCACCATTAGATAGACCAGCACCATCTTGATACATAATTGAATATTTCATCTAATAGAGACAATTAAAAACAAAGTTTTGTATCTGGTAACATATGAATTCAAAATCTCAATTAACAAAAAAGAATCTTCAAGTGAAAATATTAAAAACTTTGTTTTACCTGACAGGATGTGGAATGGGCAAATGCATGAAAGGCTGGCACCATGCAAGTGACTTTTCCCAATAATTTTTGGTTGTCAGCCAGCTAAATAAAAATAAAATCTGTTTAATTTTGATCATCAGAATAACCTAGCTTAATGTACATACATTTGAAAATTTGAAGATTTGCAAAACATTTATAATTTGCTCTTTTTGTCACAACTGAAGAAAAAAAACATACCTCAATATGACGGTCAAGTTTACAGCCAATATCATAAATGACATTCCTTTTTGTTCTTATGTTCCTCCCATCCTCCAACAGCTGTTCTAGTAGATACGTTATGTACCCAAACCTGTTATCATTACACAATATTAGTAGTACCAATAATTACATCACATTTTTAAGCAGGCCTTGATGAATAAAACATTTCTGTTTGAATACTGTGAAAATAGTCTCTGTGAAACAATGTTTTGATAAATTGGAATCAAAATTGATAAACTTTGGATTTGATAATTATCTACAAATGAACTATATTTTTTAATTCATGGAAATAATTTATTGTTTTCAAAGCCACATTTTATCTACCAATGAAATTTGTTTATCAGATTATTATGTCATTTTGTATTTTCTTTATGTACATTTGAACTACATTAAAGCCAATCAATATCCTATCAACTTTAAGTTGAGATAACAATAAGCTGAAGCAGAATCTTACCTTTCTCCATGCTTTATGTCCAAGAAACGTAAAGGGAATTCATGCCTACAAACACAACCAAAGACAGCCTTCTCATCAAACAATTTGCTCTTTCCTTTTGAATGAATTGCATCAACTTCTGTACCAGCTTGGAACTGGCTACATTCCTGTAGAAAACGTGGATTTTCAGTTTTATAGTATAAAAGAAAAGATAGCAATAAGAATATGCTTTAGTGGACATGTGAAAGCATTCCTGATCCAAAATAAAATACATAAGAGACTCACTCAAGCAAGATTTAGGGTTGTGAAGCTCACCTTCAGATTTTCTGACCCTTTTTCTTTTTGCGAGGTCTTGCATTTTGCAAGGTAATTATCGACAAACTCCTGTTCCTCGAAATATAACGGTCCATGGAGAGAAGGGAATGGAAATTTCCCAGCAGATTTTTTCCGAAATAATCCAAAGCATGCATCAAAGTTCCAAAAGGTAGGAGCTATTCCATCCTACAAAACAAAACAAGAAATTATCACCCTAATATTGACCAAAAACATGACAAGAAATTTCATTGGAATCAATATACTTTCTAAGATGCAAATTGATGTAGAGTTGAATAAAGAAAAGTGACATTTAGCTTTTGATGTATAGATGGCTATAAATATACTGACAATCAGTAAAAGAACAACTTTGGTGAACATTTTGCTGGAAGCTTCTTCAGACTCACATTATTTTCAAGAAATATTAAGAACATACATGCATATATTGTTAAACTAGGTTTCATCTTTTCGCTTATAAAATAGGGTTGCTTTTGTTCCTGTATCTTGTGAGTCATTATTTTACGTTCCAAATGTAAGTGAAAGTTATTCTGAAGAATCATATCATGAAATGTTAACCAAGTTGTTGTTTACTGATTATCTATTTAAAGTCTAAACAAACATTAGAGTCACAAGTTTTTGAGATCACTTTATTTCATGGATTTTCCTTTAAGAAGCATATAACTGGCTGTAGTTTAAAAGATTATAAACCTTAGGACATGCAGGACACTCTGTTCCATTGTTTACATCTGGGCAAAGTGTTCGCAGGAATCTGATTTTGTACATGAAATGTCTAGAGATAAAATGAGAAATAGCAAAAGTAGATGGAAAATTTTATGTAAAATAAATAGCAATATGAATACTTTAAGTAAATGTGGGAGGGCCTTCTTTACCAAAGGGTCACTGATGGTAACTACTAGGAAATAAGAAATCAGTACCTACCTGTATTGTTCAAAAGTATCATTGGATGTGAGATTGTTGTATAGGTCACTAACCTATGAAAAAAATGTTTGAATTAAAAACATTGTTATGGATGACATTTCAAACTTCAATTTAACTGAAGTAACATAGATATTTACCAAAAAGTTGAAGATATGTAACAAAATGTAAAAAAATATCAATATGCAAAAGTTGATTATGCCCAAGTTAACTAACATTTATGGACATGTGTCTGAAGCTGTGATATAAAAAAGTCTACTTACAAGACATGATTTTCCAGAAGAGATATTTCGCCATCTCAAGGCACTGCAAAAGCTATTCAATGATACTTGAGCTTCTAAGAAAAAGGCTTCAAGAATATCCATTAGCTCCAAAGTTACTGCTACTGATGGGCATGTAGGAGAAACTGGCCAAAATCCATGTTTAATAAGCACAAATGCATCTGGCACACAGCTACAAAAAGTCACTTTACAATATTTTTCATAGCCTGCAAGATAAAAGAAATTTAGGGGTATAAATAATGATACAAATACTAAAAAACTATATATAAAAGAATTAAATCAATGCACATAGAATGAGAAGCTTACACATACATCATATAAACATACAGATTTCATACTACATTTTATACTTCAATTTATTTGGCTTTGTATTCTGAAGTTGTATGACACATTATGATTATCACCTAGTGTCATTGTTAACATACAATAGCTAGTAACTGTAATCTACTATAAAAATAATTCTTGAAAAAATATACAATAAGAAATAAATTCAACAATATTTGGTTGTCAGTTTCTCTGGAAACACTAAAACCACAAAAGAGAACTTTTTACAATTATATTAAACAAGAACACACCAGCATTTGTAATAATACACAATTGTCTGGTTGATTTGAAACAATTCATCATATGCACAATCCCTTGTGGCAAACAAAGCTCTGGAGTATATTCTAGCTCTGTGAATGTTCCTTCCTTAAAAAGAGATTTACAAATAACTTGATTGTCATAATAAAAAGAGAGTTTCACTTTGTCATTCATAAAATACCATAAACATGATATTAAACAGACTGACTGAGAATTAATTTACAATTTTAAACATGCTAGCTTCTTTCAAAATGTGTTAAAGGTTTTAAAAAATGATGATATAGAAGGTCATTAAAAGAATAATATGATAAATCTTATAACAATCTACCAATAGGTTTAAAAGTCACTAAAGCAAAGCTGTTGCCACTTTCACCATCACATCCTGACACAAAAAAACTACAAATAAGTACTCTCTTACATTTTAAAGAGAACATCAAAGCTAAAGTTTCTTTCCTGCATTTTTTGTGAAATTTTGTAGAATAACAAAGAGCAAACAAGGTCAAAGGGAGCAAATAAATACCTTCCATTCTTCCAACATATGCAAACAATTTCTTTTGTTGTGGAAATACAGAGCACAATTTAGACAAAAGAATTGCTGATGACCACAATCCTTGCAACGAACTTTGGCTTCTTCTTCACCACAAATGACACATGACTGTTCTTCGGGGATGCAGCAATTTTCAATAAAGCAATGCATCAAGGAATCTTGTATTTCATCCCACTTTTCCAGCTTCTTTTCTTTTTTCTTAAAGTATGCTGACTTTTTATTTCTAAAATTCCAAATACGTTCTGTTAGCATAAGAAATATTAAATCCAAGTGTAGAGTTTTATATATTTTTCCTAGCATAGAGTTTTTGATCTTTGTTCTAATGTTTTATATCCATAAGAGTGTCAGACGAAAAGCTTTGGTATACTCAAATGTTTGGTTTTTTCAAAGCCATTTTTAAGTTTTGTAACACCAAATGATTGTTTAAATATTAAATCTTTGCACGATATACTGTCAACCTACTTGGAAAAAGTTGGAAATTAAATTCGGCAAAGTTGGAAATTAACAGGCCGGTAGCCATTATGAATCTAGACCCAAGACGAATTCCTTGACTTCTGCTCGATTTTAGACCCCTTATTCAAAGAATAAGTAACATCGAATTGATCTTTATTTAAACAACACATTTGCCTACGTTGAATACATCCATACCTTGCTTCGTCATCAGGTGCATCGACAGTCGAACTTGGGCCTAACAACAGATCATGGCACACTATTTCAGGAATACTGTCTGAAACATTTTCGGGAGGCCTCTCTCGATGACCAGCTAATGGTAATTGACGTAATCTTTCTGGTGATCTTCTTGGGATTTTTTTAATGCTTCGACAGTTAAACGAGAAGACTTCGATGTCGTCGTCGATTTCTTTCACTCTTCTTCGCCGACGACCCGCCATTAACGCGGTTACCCTAGTTGCCGTCGGTCCAAAACAAAACTGCGGAGTGGTCGATCAATGCGACGATTAATCATACAATTCGCGCGCTTTTAAAGTGGGCGCTTGGGAGTACTCAGAGTTCATAGACTCGCCTTGATACAAACGGGATTAATCAAATGATTAACCTCGTTATGATCGATTGATCAGAGACGGAACGGGTG
>NW_027020025.1:3798071-3865398 GCF_013076305.1 Rhopilema esculentum | reverse complement strand
TTAACCCCTTTGCAAAAATTTAATTTTTCAAATCACACACAGAAAGCAGGTCCTTTAAGTGACGAACAGCGAATCGATTAATCATACACAGAAAAAGAACCCTTTAAATCGCAAACAGAAAACAGATACTCCAAATCATAATGTTAATGGATTTTGGGCAGCCAAGCTTCAATCTCCTTTCATTGATAGACAAGTAACAAAATTTCACTGTTTACTAATAAATTTTTTGATGTTTCTGCAAGATCCACATTTGTTTCTTTCATAGTTTCCAATTCATGGTTCATTGCTTTGGATGTATTTCTCAAATTCATTGATAATATCCGATGCAAAATAGGTAACTCAACACAAAAACGACAACAATCACGCGAATAATGGTTGCTCAATACAATTTAAAGTACCTCTGGCACGATGAATTGAATTGTTCTTGAATCGTCTCCGTCCCAGCAGAGCCCTTCCATCATGAAGCCTCGAAGAATAACATGCAATACGTTATAAAGCAAAGACCGAAATTTGCTTCAATACTAACGGGAAGCCTGACAGCCTTTAACATCACTGTTTGCAAAGTAGAAAGAGTAGAAAAGCGTTGATAAAGAGTAGAAAAGCGTTACTGGTCACAGAAATCCCTAAATATTCCCTTTAACTATTCACCGTGAACTATACACCGTGAATTCTGAAATTGTATAAAATGTGTTCCCTGGATGGGGGTAACCAGAGTTTTCTAGTTTCTTCGGCTCAACAAAGTTGCTTCGAAACAAGCGGTTTCCTGGGATGCTGAATTATGACTACAATAAAAAGTGACAATGAATAATGACAACAAAGGTTCTGAAAAGGTTTCTCGTAGAGCTCCCATGGCAGAAAATGCAATTTTGAAAAGATACAATGTGCAAAATACCCTAGAATGTGTTTACAGGATTTTCTTACAGATACAGCATCAATAAAGCAGCAGATAGGAGCCTGTATCAGATTCACAAAATGGCAATCATGCTATAAGTCTCTCGAGTAATTTGCGAAAGAGGTTTTCTAAGCAAAAAGATTATCAAGACGGGCCTTTGTACTGCACAAACAGACAAACTACTGCGCTGACATACAAACACACAAAGACACACAATGCACCACTGTTCATTCGTCTTCTAAAATGGTATTGCTGTAAAATCATCAACAAAATTGAAAAACGCGTCATGCTTGGTCAATGTCACTTGCTCAATGCAACTCACAAAGACCAATGGTGACAGCATTCCTGTGAGGCTTTCAATGCTGATAAATGTCGTGAAAAATATTTCTTACACAAAAAAAGTTTCATGCCAGCATTGACGCAGCTAGTGAAAGCTCCCAAAAGCTTGATCAACTTCAATAGCTTTTAAGATAGCTACAATGCCTGCCAAAAGTCTTGGAACACTGACATCAATTTCCAAGGTCAAAACCAATCATCCCCCTCTCCCCCACGGAACAATGTTGGTTTACTATCAAACAGATTAGGATTTTAGGAAGCACTTTCTTTTGCGCTTCTTTTATGATATTTCTCTAAATCTTCAACATTGTTTGAGGGGGAAGGGGGCGGAAGTAGCAAATTTTTTTCATGAAAGGAATGAAAGATATCAAATGTAGCGTAAATTGGTGGGTGTTCCAAGTACTTTTGGCAGGTATTGTATATACCTTTTGCCAATTAGCTTTGGTTATTCTGGTCTACTACAAATCATTGTTTGAAGTGATACTTTGATAGCACAACTGACATCGGTTTGGAAAGGTAATTTCCACCTGGGCCCCTAAGCATCACAAATTCCCATTTTTCAATTTGGAATTCCAAATTTTTCCTGTGGAATTCCCAATTTTTAATGTTTCAAATTAAAAATGCTCGGAGCAACAAACAACTAGCGGTGGCCTATTAGATAGGAAAATCCTTTACTAATTCGGCTTTAATTAAAGATCATGCGATCATGAGCTCTATATTCAATCTATAATTGATAAACGACTTTTAATAGGCTTAAAATGCAAGGTAAGAGCTCAAAAGGCAACCAGCAACCAAATCCCTTTATCAAAGAGCCAAACAGATGTACACCAGCACATGCATATCATATCGAAGACGAGAAACGACAAATGGACACAACTGGAAATAAGAAACAAACAGATTTCCATCTTTTTAACAGGATCTCAAAACTTCAAAACTTCAATACGAGAACTTCCCTACCTTTGACACACTTGAGAATAAGCTCCGCTCGTTTCATGCACCATTGAATTGTGATGTTCTGTAAAACAGCAAAAATTATGCAATATCACTGCATATTCAATTTATCCATGAATTATTTTAATATAATTTGCACTCTAGATAGAAAGAGAAACATCATCTTTAATTCAATTTTTATCAAGTAGTTGGAAATATTTCATAGGGCTGAAAATACAGAAATTCATGAGAGTAAACTCTCTCTAATGAAAATATTTTAATAATGAAGCTATTTCTAGTTATTCCGCTTCTGGACAAGTGCATAATTCTTCACTAATTGATAGTGAGTGTGTATTGCCGAAAAGGTGCCTTTGTAGCTTGATGCAGCTTTTTGCATTCGAAAGATACATTACAGATTCTTTATATGCAGTAAAAGCTTATAAAAAAATGTATAAGCTATGCTACTTTTCAAATTACTATACAACTTTACGATACTCCTGGGGAGATACCCCGAGGCGCAGAAGGCTGTGTCTACTCGGGGGTCATTTGAAAATAGAGATTAAAATCAAAACTCTTGACATTAAACATACGACTAAAAGAAAACAAAACAAAGGCATAGAAAAGTAAGCCACCTTTAGTTAAATAAGACATGGTGGTCGAATTTGGTTTATAACGGAGTATTAAATTTTCTTATCAAATCAACCAGATTTGTGGAGTGAGCAGGAGCATATTTTAGTTAGTTCGTCGGGAAATTTTTATCACCATAAAATAAATTCTACCTTCGAACATGATTTTGAAGATTTGTATATCCAATTGGTCGCAATAAGGCAAAAACTCAAGCAAGAGGATCTCTACGTGGTACTGTGAGGGAATGGGATAACAGCAAAAAGTGTTCTGTATCATCGATACCAATTTTTGTAGGGCATACATGGTATTCCGAAAATTGTGCTTGAATTTGTGAAAATCTAATTTGGAGAGACCAAACTTGAGTCGAGTGAGATAGAGTAGTACTGTTTGGTCATGAATGCCAAAGAAAGTTTTACGGCACTCTGATTATTGATAAAAGCTTCTTCTTAAAAACAGCGACAAACTGTGGAGGTCTAGTGTCAGGATCAAGTTCATTTCATTCAGATAAGAAATGGGCATAGAAATCACAGATGGTTAGTGTATCCAAAATTTGTTTAAAATGCTTTCTTGCAAATGTAAGTTTATTTTAGGAATGAAAAACAACATGGCCCCAGCCTTAATTTTAGTTGGCCCCTTACTCTTACTCTTCTACTGCAATCTACGCTATCCTCGCAGGCCTTAAAATGCAATGAAACAATCCACTATATTACTATGATCTTTCATTCAAAACCAGGTAGCATACCTCCGTCATCTCATGCACCAGCAGCAGTGGTATAGTCAAAGTTGTAATATTGTGCGTTGCCGCCGAAAGCAGTATATTCCGTAGGCCAATAACGATGGGATGCCTTGAAGTGATATTCGTGTTCACGACTGACTCGTCCGTTACCAGATGAAAAACGACGTGCACTTGCGCAAGGTTTGAATGCCTCGTGACGTAGAAGTCACCTAGAGAAAATAAAGGCAGCTAACGTCTTCCAGGCATTTTGATTTGAATGAGACAAGACAAGACAAGAATAGACACGAATAGACAAGAATAGACAAGAAAAAACAAGACAAGATAATACAAGACAAGACAAGACGAGACGAGACGAGACGAGACGAGACGAGACGAGACGAGACGAGACGAGACGAGACGAGACAAGACAAGACAAGACAAGACAAGACAAGACAAGACAAGACAAGACAAGACAAGACAAGACAAGAAAAGACAAGACAAGACAAGACAAGACAAGATACGAACAAGCTGCATAAAAACTCCCGCTGTTACGAACTTACGTAAAAAACATAGATTTTGTACGTAATTTTTAAAAAATAAGAATTCTAGTTTCAACTACAAATTTCAAGCTATAAGGGTCCCCTGATAAAAAGTTGGTGCTTATTTGATGGTGCTGAAATTTCTAGCATTTAATAACACGGGTATGTCACCCATCTTAAATTCACTCAAAGGATTCATTCTCAAAAAGAAGCTCACCCTTACCCTCAATCATATAGAGAAAATGAACCAAAGAAATCACCTGTTTGAAGAAGGTTCGTAGTAGTAGCTGGCGACGAAGCTGATTGGTCGAATCCAGCTCGTTGCAGTACTGAAGTTGTTCGAACAGTTCTTGTTCTGTTCGGTCTCTTGGTCAACACATTTTCAATAGAGCATAACTGCTTTTCAAAATCTGTAAAGTGGAACTCTGTTGACTGCATACATTGCTTTCGAAACTCTGCAATCATAAGAACTTTTAATTAAACAGAAAATATCAAGTTTCTTTTCAAGGACGATGAATTGTTTCTTTTCAATCGCAAAGGCTTTGAATATAACAGTAAGAATGACGAAAGCATCGATAAATAGGTTATTTAGGCAAGGAAGAATATCCGGCTACTGAAAAAATTAAAACGATTTTTAAGAAAATTGACATGAACACTAAAATTTTGTGCTTTAACAACCAATGTTGTGCTGTAAAGCTATAACAACGTTTAAAAGTCTCTAATTGATCTTTATGTATAAGGAGACAAAAATCCACTTGCCCTTTTTAATTCCTATTTGCGACTGAATTCGGTCGTCAACCAGCAAAACCAAAGCTGACAACGACTGGGAGTAGAGAGACATTGCTGTTTGCAATCTTTGCGGTTGCGGGACGAGGTTGCCTCTACGAATAAATGTATACTTTTCATTGAAGAACAACTCGCTGATTTTAGACGGATTGCAAGTACATAGCAAGATCTGTTTGTATATAGAAACTTCCTCGCAACGGATTAGGCTATGTTTTGATATATCCTGTTGCTAGTCTTTGCATACACTAATGCCGTTTAAGCGTTTTGATAAGCAAAAAATGTTGTGGTGAATTGCGGCAATTGCTGCCAGCAGTCGTCTGCAACAACACAGTAATAAAATATGACCATTCAGGCTTCGTGTAACATACACAGCGTATTTTGAAACATTTTTAATTAAAACTATTTCTTTGACTTTAATTATTAAAATTAATCCTTGGCATTGATTATTAGAAATTTAATTAAAAGGTTATAACAAAAGAATGGTGCTGGTTGAGCCAGATGTCAATCAGCCTACGTTGACGGTATGTCAAAGAAGCATGTGCAATACAATGTTAGTGTCAACCCTATCTATACATTTCTTCTTGCAACACTTGATTGGACTTCTGCTAAAACCCCAATTAATAAAGGTAGAAAGAGTAAGAGATACAGAAAAAAAATTTATTAAAATCTTAATGAAGATAACTGTTGACCGATCTGCCATAAAAAGCTCAATACCGTATTGGCAGAACTGTACACGCTAATTAAAGCAAAGAAAAACATTTGCCCGACTAAGTGGTGACTTTGAAAGGCAACATATTTTAAAACATCACGAAAGTAAATTGCATGCTTAGGTATTACCCAACAAAAGTAGTTGTATGGCGACATAGGCTCAAAATATCACCACATATCATCCTGATATTGTGCATGGTCTTCATCTGATGTCCTGAAAAAAGTTATATTGTTATGCATAAATCTTGTCAGAATGAAATTCATAGATATTGAACGGTGCTGAAACAGAACTGAACATGCAAAGAATTTATCGCACTAATTTAAAAGCGGTCAAGCAAGGCAAATTTTGACTTAGTAATGAAACAAAGTTGAAGCAAACATTGACATTCAGAAAAATATCTAATAGCAGGCCAACGTATGCCTGAATTTTGAAACCAATTTTTATTTTCTTCCTTCATGTCATGTCTTACCAAGAAATGTATGAATATCACCCATTAAATGATGTCTCAGAAAATATTAGAAAGATTTCATGCAGAGCTTAATTTAAGCAGAAAACCTGACGAAGGCGTTGCGATTCTCGTTTACAGAAATGTTTTTTAGTAATGATGATTCCTTAATTGCTTGCAGGAATATTGATCAAAGTTTTTAACTCAACAAAGTTATTTAACTTACAAGACACAAATAAAACCCTATTTTTTTCTAAGTTGATGATGTTAGGGAAAGGCTCATGGCCTATAGCTAGGCCCTAAAAAAGAAAAGGGAGAAAGGATTAGGACGCGAGAGAGGAAGATCAAGTTTGTTTATTTTCGTTTTGAATAAAGACAGGTTGTAAGAGCATGGGAAACAGGAAGGGGGTAAAGTTTACAAGATCTATTGAGGCAGGAAGAGTTGTGGGGTTGAGTTCGTGCGTTATGCAAAGAGTACTTGTCTAGTACTCGAAAGAAAGAGTGAGCACTGGAAACATGTCTAGTATTTTGAGTATGTCTCACGGGACATGGGATCTTATTTTTGATCTCTTGAGACGAATGGATTCAGATTGGACTTTGTTCAGAAGGCCCAATGAAGATTTAGGAGAACCACGAGAAATATGGGAGCAGAACTCCATGGAAGAACGGGTTTGGGACTTGTAAACTGTTAAGAGTTGAGATGGTGAGAAGAATAAACGTGCTCTAAAGAGGAATCCAAGTTTTTGGGAGGAGTGTTTAGCGATAAAAGAAATGTGAGATTTTCAATTTAGTTTAGAAAAAACAGGCAGAATTTTCTAAATCAGTACCATTGATGGAGACGGGAGGAAAGTTTTTGGCTTGATTCATGAAGATGGGAGGAAAGTTTTTGGTTTGATTAAACTGGCCTAGTTGGCTTTACCCCAAGTTTTCCACTTTTGCAAGATCGTCAATGAAGTGAGGCTGAAAGGTTTCTTTGAAGGGGGGAGGGGGAGGGGGGTGATGATAGTACAAATATGTGGAGAATCAAATGAAAATGAAGAGCTCAGATAGTGTCGTCTGCAAACGAATGACTACTTGTAGCAGTGGAGGTTAGCAGATCATTCATGAAAAGAATGAATAAAACAGGAGGTATGACAGAACCGTGTGGAGCACCAGCATTGATTGAGTGGGGGCTGGGGAGGTAGCAGTCAACTCTAATGGCTATAAACTTGTTAAAACAATGCTGATTGTAATGGTTAATTTACTTATTTGAAATTAATCGATAAACATTAAATCAATTTTTCAAGTTCTGTTCATTGCGATAAGATAAAAGTCAGGCAGAGTCTGACGATTGATTCTTTTGGATAAATGAGCAGATCAAGAAGCAAAAAGACGTCAATTACCAAGATGAATAGTGAAACTTTCTTCCATCTTCACAGTATCTTCTTGGACAATATGATAATCCATATTTCGATCTGCTTGCCCTGGCGCGATTGGCTGCCTGATAATATTTTCATAGATTTCTTTAGAATGTAGATTTTCCTTTGATACCATATTTTCATAAACTGTTGTAACCCATTCCCTATATTCTCTCTTTTGGATTTCTTGAAGGTCTGATAACGTGCTTGACCAATATGTTTCTTGAATCTGTTAATTAAAATAGTTTGACTTAACACTTTAACACCCAAGCCTTTGAAGCCAAGTAGAAAAGGGACACATAAAAAGTGCATGACATATAGGTTAAAAGTTGGCAACCCAATTGTAAAAGATCATGCCAAAACGAGGAAATTTGCTATCTCAGCAGAACAAAATTGACCTAGACAGGATATTGGTAAATTTATGCAGAATATTTCTTATGTAACAACTTGCATTATTTGTGTTGGTAAACCAGCAAAAACAAATATTGCAATACATAAAATATAATATAATATCTGCAAATGCCCAAGGAGCATTTTAGCTGTCCATTCTGGATCAATGCCTAAGTATTGTATCAAATAGCGAAAATCATCCCTAAGGTTTACCTGATGTTCTTCCAACTGTCTACTGGAAAGATTATTTACATCAGCATCAGTTGCAGAGACTCCAATACTCCTGATTAACGATTCCATGTCTGTTTCATGTCTAAAAAGTATTTGACATTACCATAAAAACCGGCAGAAAGTAGCCTGCGTGCAAACTTTAAAAATAAAGGACTGATTCCATGACAAGCATGCAAAAACACTGCCAAAGGCATACGATGAAAGGGACATCGTAATGATTCGTTCCATAAAATCGTGAAAAGACACCTTATTGGCTCTAAAGTCAAAGAGTTTTGAAAAGGCACTAGTCTGGCAAAATAAGTGGATACAAGAAAATCTGCCCCTTCCGCTTGCGTGTTATATAATATAATGTGAAAATATAACTTGAAAATATGAAATTGTAAGAGGGAAAAAAGCGAATTTAAAATAACGACGTTTCGAGTCATTAACGCTAATGCAAGTCTGCAAAAGAGGTTAATTTTTTATTTAATTCAACGATTCAATTAACGCTTAATATTGTACTTAATTTAGAAAGGTCGCATTATCAAAACAAGAAAACAGCTTAACAAGCTGCTGAATAAATCGAGGAAAAAATAAACAAAATTAGGCTAAAATAAACAAAACTACATACCAAACCAACTTTTAATTGAATAAACTGACTTATTTTAATCGACTTTATGAAACAGTTTCATTTGTATAAAATCTTCAAAATCACCAAAATCTTCCTCTACGGACAGTGTAAAAAGTTCATCCTGTTCAGCCTTTTTTAATTCGCTTCCATCAACCTCTGAAGGAATACAAAAACTATATTGCCTATCAAAGAGACCATCAAAATTTGCCCAAACAGTCTTTATCAAATCTAACTGAAGTTCATCATCTATCCAACCTTCTTTGTTGACAAGAAACATGAATCCCATTTGGGAAATGAGCTTGCTTGAGTAATGTATTTCTTTTTGGAAATCATGTAAAATGACAACTAAATCCCTTCACCAAGTTAGGTTAAAATGGTGGTAAACCTTTTCATGGTTGGTGATGGTACAAGCTACAGAACTTAAACCCTTTTAATCAACAGAAATATAAGTAATAGTGGCAAATATTTGGGGTTTTGGATAGGCATTTCAAATCAATGGTGGAACAAATTTTTCCTTCTCCCTCTCTCTTATCAATGGTTCTTGTCACCTTAAAACGAAGTAGTTTGATTGTGGATAAGTATTTGACATTAAAATGAACAATAATGCTAAAGAAATGCTCAAGCCGTTATAGTTTCATTAGCAACTTGCCCCCTTGGCAGAGCAATTATAAATTTGTCCGAAAGAGCTCTTTAGGCTCCAGCATAGAAATGACGTCATTTCATTTACATAGTATATTGCAGGCAAAGCCCCTTACAAGGCCAGTCGCTGAGCTCCTCAAGAAGGAGAGCTATGGCCCATGGAAAATATAAAAGGTATTGTATGTAGCCAATGGTAAGAATTTCAAAAACTGCCTTGCAGCACAGCTTGCAATCATTCTTTGAAATCTGCCTTCTCTTCATGAAAGATACATTGTTTGCAAAGGATTCAAGAAATCAACTCAAAGTTGGCATTTTAGAGAATGAAAGAAATCTGTTCTTTTCCAAATACTACTTGCGACTTAAAAATAATAACTCTTATCAAAACAAAAAAGGTAAGGTAGACTCACCTTTTCTGCAACTTTTCCAAAGCCATGTCTCTTTGCTCACATAGATCTTTGACTGCCACAGAATAGCTGTGTTCAAGTTGAAGAAGTGTGTCAAGAGCTGGAGAATGTATCAATGCATGATAAATGTTTGCAAATTCTATTTCATCTCCATTTTTATCATCTTGGTCTTGATATTTGACATATTCTTTGGAATAAGCTTTTTTCCATGAGTCAACTATTTCAGCAACTGAATCAGGTGCCTCTTTGATTGATTTTATCACTGCATGGTCAAGTTGATTCCGCAAGTCCTTTCTTTTTGCAGCTACAAACCTTTCCAGTGCAAGTTCAAGATCTTAAAAGTAAAAAGATTCACATAGGTCGTTAAATATTGCCATTATTTCATACAGAACACAATCATGCAGAATAAAAGAGTTAGCTAAGCATTGTAAAGGAATATGCCCAAACTGCAAAAATGGACTTTTAGGCTTAACTATGACTATCTACCTTCGAACTGAATATGAATTTTCAATGACCGCAATGCCCAGCTTTTTTCCAAAAACTTTGAATGGTTACAGTCATGTTGAAAGCATATTTTGTTTTCTTACGTTGTTCTAACAAGTTAATAAGATTGCTTTAGCTCCTCAGACTTGCTATATCAAAGAAAAACTAGAAATTTTTTATCATGACTTTGCAAGTCAGCCTTTTCTGGAAGAAAGGCTACATAGGGGCTTTCGCAACAGCCATTCTCCATTTCGCCACTCTCTAAAAATGACTGAGAAACAGCATTTCCTAGAGAGTTGGACAAAACCATCCAGCTCAATATATCCAGCTTAACCAAAATCTTGGGCATATAAGAACAGCACCAATGAGTATAAATATGTAAATTTTAAATATGCAAGTACACTTCCAAAATATCTGAGATTCAAGTTGAATTGTTTACTTTGACACCTAATTAATTTAGTATAAAACTGTGGTTCAGCATTATTTTAAAGGATTTTTGAAGACCCCCTAATCACGTTTATTTGACTGGGTCTATGTCTGTTTCTTTTACTCACATTTCTTAAGAAGACAAATCATTGAATGTTTGCTTCCACAAGTAGCACCAGCTCATGAGAAGTCAATCCATTTCATAGTTATCAGAATGGAAGCAAACATATATTGCCAATAGCTGAACATTGCTGAATTATATTGCTCATCAACTTTTGCTACAAAACATAATGGCAATGAATTGTTTGCTCCTGGGCTGTCTCTCTCTAACAGTTACTTTTGGAATCATTCAAATTAAATTGTAAGTGCCATACATAGTGGGAACTCGCTGACAATAGGCCTTTTCCCTGGATGGCACGTAGTTAATTCACTTGTTGTTATAAGTAGTTTGTTTTAAATGACTAGAGAAAAAAGAGGCCACTCATTCTCAAAACCCTGTCAAAATTATTGCACCACCTTGTTCTAAATAGAGACACTTTTTGTCAACTTTACAATAACATCAAACATTGAAATAAGCATACTTAGTAGCAAACTTTGAAAAAGAAAATTTTGAAGACACAATTGGAGACATAGTTAAAAATATATATTAATAATAAAAAAGTTTGAAATATAGAAAAGTATAGACCATGCCTTAGAAAAATAGACCATTTTCTTTGTGGAAATATAGACCATGCCTCAAGGGGAAAAATTGTCAAATGAAAGGCGAGTCACAAATTGATGGTGGCAGGGATAAATTTGTCTTTTGCATTTCACGACATTTATGCTAAGGAACAGAAAGACACAATACTAGAGCAAGGTTTTGCAGCTCAAATTTTTCCAGGCAAATTTTAAAGAGTGTTCTACAAAAATACAAAATGTAAAGTTATCTTTAAAAAAACCACTTTAAGTAAGATTTAGTGCCAAACAAGAAGAGTTAAAGTTTTTCTATGCCTACCATCAAGTCCAGATTTGAATCTCACTGAAAATGTTTGCCCTCATATAAAAAACATTATAAACAACGATCCAAATGGATCTCCAAAAACAAGAGAATCATTAACTGGGGAGTTGTTCAGATGTGTCTCTATATTAACAAGAATACGTTGCCCAAATATATGAGACCCTTTCAAGAAGGCTGAAAGTGGCTTCAAAGGTCCGCAATTACCTGTCAAAATATCAAAATTTGTAACCATTATATGATATTTGCTACCTGTAAATTTTGAACAAAAACTCTATTTTTAGACTGAAGCTTTGATTGGTGGTCATTTTCCTTCCAATCAAATCCTATTTGCCTCTCAAAAACAGGAAGAATTTGAATAACAATAAATTTTGATAATTCATGTGTCATTTTCCGTCCCTTGAGGTGGTTCAATACATAAAATAGGCAGGACTTTTTGTTTGATGCAAGCGACCACTCAGGATTGTTTGATCAGCACATGCCCAAACCCAATTATGCCAGTGTTTGATCACTCGCGCAAAACAGTATTGTGAGGAATCAATTTTTCATCAATTAACACATTTCCAGTCACCTTTTGTGACCCATGCAAGTAACATAGATGTTTTAAAGCTGGTATATGTATATCGAATAGAGGAACATAGGTAAGCTTAACCGAAAAATGCAATATAAGATCAATTGCACCTTGAATTTTAGGAATACTATAGGTACTTAGTATTGGAATTAGATGGATCACAAAGCCCTTGGTTCATCCCCTGGCTAGTAAAAGCAATTTTAAAAAAGGTTTGGAACAACATTTTGTGACCATTCAGCAATAACGCCTAAATGACCCTTGTGATGTACATACAATACATAAATGAAGCACTGAATGTTTATATTTGGTTTAATCTTTCTTGGAGTTCGTTAAAGATCACCATTACCACTTGTTTACATTTTGTATTACCTTACACAAAAGTACCTTATAGCCAGTGGCAGTTTCAAGAGGGATCCAGGGGGCAATGGCCTCAGACCCCAGGCTTCTAGGTAGCCAAAAGGGGCCCCACACCTAAGAAAAAAGATGGGGATTATAAAGAGCAAGGGCCCCACTAATGCCTTTGTCCCCAGGCCCTGCAGTCCCAAAAATCACTGATGCTTATAGCAGGATCATACGGTTTTGTAGAAATTACAAACACTTTGGGTACTGTTTATAACTTAGCTTTAGCATCTGAAGGTAGTTTTCAGGACACTGTGAAGCTTTGCTTATCCAGCAGTGTCCTGGTTCCTTCTCTCAATGTGACCACATCTTTTGATTCGTATACCTGGAATTACAGATAGCTGGCATCTCTTCCCACTCTACAGGGCCTGGACCACTGATCCTAACCGAAGGGGCCACCAAAGTAAAAAAATCACCCCCCTGCCCTAATTGTGGCAATAATTTTGCTGATGCCGCTTTACTTGTAAACTTTGGTTCAAAGAATTTTGTTGTTATCTAAAGACTTATGAAAAGGAATGTTTAATGCCAATTTTAATATCATATTTAGTGAAAAATGGGGAGGCCATGGCCCACTGACCCACCTGTGGCATAGGCCCTTCTCTAGATTAAAGTTTGGTCATGAATCTCATTGGGACATTTCTAGAAGCTGGAGATATACAGTAAATCCCCGCATATAAGAACCTACAAAAATAAGAACCTAGAGGCTGTTTTTCCTAAATTATGCACCTTGTAATTAAGAACCTGTTACAGTGTGATAAAATATAATAGGTTCTTTTCCCAAGGGCAAAAAATAGAGTTTTCAATGGTCCATTTTTACTCCCAGATTTTTTATATATCTTTATCTTTGTAATGTTGCATTAATAACATTGCCAAAAGGAAAAAACAGGGTTGAATGCATCCTTTGATAATGAATCCTAAAATTTGAAATAAGGGATCCTTTGAATAAGAACCTTCAAACCCTGAAATTAATCCAAGTACCTTGCCAATAAGAACCTACTTCAGCCTGAACCTCAAAAAAGTAGGTTCTTATATGCGGGGATTTACTGTATAGTAATTAGCTTCTAGATTTCTAGAAGCTGGTGAAAATAGTCACCTGTAAGAACCTTCAATGTTACTTTTCCGTCTGAAAATGTTCCTATCTAATAAAGTTAATAGATGGTTCTTATGTGAACATTCTTTCTTAGTACAATTCTGTTGAAAAATGGTTGCACCAGAAGTTAAATGGAACTAATATTAAATGATTCATTGCACTGGATGCATAATACTTTTGAATATGATGAGAATCTATGACAGTGATAAGGCTGATCGAATTCTTTTGATGAGTCTGTTGAACTTTCCAAAAAAGATTTTCCTCTTTTAATATTCATGCAAAGAATATTAATATTTTTTGCAATTTTGACATCTGTTCATCATTATTAGGGGTGTACCGGATCAGGATTTTCAGAATCCGGCCGGAACCGGATTTACCGGATTTCTTCGTAGAATATCCGGCCAGATTTTACCGGATAATCTGACCATTTATGGATTTTTCAGTAATAAAAAGTTTTGAACCACTTTGCGAAAAAATGCATAGCGAGAAGATCAAAGAGACCTATTCAGGGTTACCAGATTGAATTTACAAACAAAGGCTAGACTGGTGAGCAATTTAAGCCAAAATGCTCATAAAAAGGCCAAATCAAAAACTCTCTCAGGAAGCCATCGAGCAGGCACTGGTTATATTTCTACGCTTGTGCCTGTTAGATAATTTCTTAACTTAGATAAGAATCTTACTTTTTTCCAAAACCCTTTGCTAATATCAAGATAATATTTAGGTTAGGTGATGAAATTTGAAATTTGGTTAACACTTTGTAGTTAACTACTAATTATTCCATGAATGTAGTTATTACTCATTAATTTTAGACGTTCTGCTGAAAAGGCCAACAGGGTAAGTAAAAAACAATTTTTCCAGGCAATCTAAATCTAAAAACCAAAAATGAAAAATTTGGCCGAAAAAGCCAATCTGGCAACCCTGGACCAAATTCGTGTCTTCCTGTTTCGTGATGACGAGCACTATCATTTCAAATCTGTTTTCAAGGCGCTTGTTTTATCGTTGATCTTGTTTGGTTCTGGAAAATCCATTTTTAATCACAGTATGAAGAGAGTCTGACTTTGTTTTTGCAAATGTTCTTAGTTATGATTAAAATTCTGGAAAATCTGGCAACTGGCCGAATTTCGGAAACAAATCCAGCCGGAACCGGATTTTCAAAAAATCAGCGATCTGGCGCCGGATTATCCGGGGCCGGATAATCCGGCCTACCAGATATCCGGTACATCCCTAATCATTATGATACACAACAAGCCTCCAAAGGTGATATTCTTATGACTCAAGAAAACACCCTGCAATATGGTTTAAGATCAGTTAGATATGCAGGTGCCAAGTCCTGGAACAACATCCCCTGTGTCATCAAACAATCTGCTACATTGACAAATTTTCACCAGAAACTAAAATTGCATCTATTTTCCACCAAATACCAACAATAGAATATTTTGTACAATACAATAGACTATGAATATGTCACTATAGGCTTTGTGTGGGGGTGTGGGGTGGATGGGGATGGCTGTCTGGCAGTCTTTGCTATTCTCTTTTCAGAGGGAGCAGCTGTGTGGCAGTTGTTCTCGTTGGCCCTATGGCTCCCTCCTAGGCAGCCTGTGGTGTAAATATTAAATTTATAGATTTTTACCACAGGGGGTGCTCTCTTCTCGATTAGTCTATCTATTGTGAGAGTTCCACCTTTAAGAAATTCCTGCATGCAAATCTCAATCTCGTTTTTTTGTAAAATTATCTATATTTTTTCCTTGTTCTCTATTTCTCTCATTGTATGTAATTTATTTTATCTTTTGTAACCTGTTGCTGTATTTTAAAAGATCTGTATGTACGGATTTTAAAAATGAAATGAACTGAACTGAACTGAACGAACATGAATATTCATCATGTAATGGCTGAAAACGAAAAGCGAATAGGCCTATCTATTCTTACCATCCTCAACGTAACAGCTTATTGAGTGACAGTTGATAATCCTATAAGCAAGTTCTTTCACAGTAGTTTCCAATGGTATTTGGACTGGAACATTGAGGACATGGTCTTTCCCGTGCTGGCGAAATTTGAACACGAATACTTCGGTTTTTACGAAAGAATGTTCTGTCAGGGAGACAGAGTCATCTGAAGACATCACTGACGTTTAAAAAGAAAAACTTTAATATTATTTAAACAAGATTATAAAGTATTGAAAAGTGAGCCTCTTTCCCCAGTGCCATTAGCATTTCTTCAAGCAGACCACTATCGAGTCTTTCGAATCGCGGAAGCCATATTGTTTCTGAACCGAAACGAGACTTATCTCATCAGCTGTATGGCAAAACGCCTACCTACCTCCAAAGAGAAAAGAATCTACAGATATCGCGATTCTATGTCCGCGATTCTATCTCCATTCACGCTATAGAAGACAAATTTCAATTTGTAATTGTCTGCCCCCTTTATTCTGAAGAAAGGAGTACTCTGCTGGTGAAAACTGAAGAGAGCTCTCTTTAGATAAATAATTTTAATATTGAAACCAAATTCGTTTGGATGATGAGCCAAAATGATGACGATTTGATTCAATTTTTTTCAAGAACAGCAAGGCGATCATTCCAAAACCTGAAATTTATTATCCTTTATGAAAAGTTAGTGCTGCTCATCTTGCTTTTGTATATTAAAGATAATGCACTTTCTAAACGGTATAGTATTTTGATAAGCTTGGTCTGGGAGATGCTATTTTACTCATTTAGAAGGTATGATTTCAAAACTTTTCTTTCGCGTCGGCCCCAGCCATGGTGGTTTCTCCTACGTCATTAAACGTGATTCTCAACTCCCAGTTTTAATTTCTTCAAGTTGTCTCTGAAAAATGTTATCAACTCAATTATAAAAAGTCAACGTGCTAAGAAATGTCTGTAAATACCTTATATAGAAAAAACCTTACTAAATCAAAAATCTTTTTTGTTGTTGCTTTTTTGAGTTGTTTGCCCCTCAAACTGTTTCCATAACCCATACTATAAATTGCTTTGTGGTGCCATGACCCACTGCACACTTTATATTCATTCACTCTGCTGACCCCCTCCCCCCAATTGACATGGGAGATTTACGGCCCTGCAATCTTTTGCGTCAATATCGCTTGCACAGACGGTTGTGTCGTTCGGATCATTGCATATGTCTTCGTCATGCACAAACATGAAGTGGTCTTAATGTAGCTGTTGAAAAATATGTTGTATATATTATTCAACATCCTATGAGAATATTGAAGGTTTTTTCGTTTTCAAATGATGCATAATATGAAATATGCATGGATGAAACAGATTTTTGTCTGAGTTGACATGAAATTTTGCAATGCCCTTGACTTACACTGCAGTACTATCAATTTTTTATGCCAGAAAGTTCAAATTCAGGGTCTTTATTTATCTAGGATTAGATATTCTAGCTCTTCTGAAACCAAACCTTAGTATGTAAACAGCGTACCATCAGTGGCGTGCTGGTTATGAGATCGCAGGGGGGGGGGGGAGTTAAATGAATAAAATGGCGCTCCTCAGTTATCTATCTACCCCGGGTACCAGGCTCATTCTAGATACATTGTGTTGACTTATACCTCCCAAACCTTTAGTGCCCAGAATTTAACAACACTGTTTGAGGTGGCACCAAGGTTGCCACCGAAGGAAAAGAAAACTTTCGAATTTTGAAGCTTCCAGTTTGCTGGAAAATAAACTTTTTGAAGCAATTTTCAATAACGTAAGCTTTCTATGAATTAGATGTTCTCAGGCTGTAATCTATTCCATAGTTTTAACCAACTTTCTGGTGTTGTTGTTTGATATTTAAGCTTATGCAACATAATTTTCTTCAGATAGGGACACAATCTCTCAGCATCTTCCTCCTAGCATTTCTTATCATTTCAGTAAATCAAAACTCCTTGCACCTTTCAAATAATTTTATGAAATGGTGTCTAATCCGAACTTTAACCCGCCAAGCCCAAAATTATCGATGGGTTCTTCAAAGCAAGCAACCCTGCACCCCCTACCTCGGTACACCCCTGTTAACTACTTTATGCAAGCATCATTTAGATTTAGCGTGAGATCTTCAGATGGTGTTTGAAGATCGTTGTTAAGCGCATCAAATTTTTTAAAAAAAAGAAGCGAGACGAGCGCGTAAGCAGGATGCCAAACAGAAAAGCGGTGGAGCGTCTAGCTGAGAAGAAGCTTCTTCTTAGATAGACACTCCTCCGCTTCTACACTCTTAATCTTCTGCTCTCGAATTTATGTGGCTCTGATACCCAGGGTAAAAGGAGATTTTTTGTTTTCTTCAAAGCGATTTATCCGGGGGCAAAACTTCAATATTTTCATTAGGGGGGTATGAAGTTAGATGCCCGACGAAAGGGCGTGCCATGCTTGATGAAAAGGCGTGTCATGCATGAACCTCATTTTTAGGGCACATTGCCTCAAGGGTTGAAATCATTGCCTCTAGGGACCCCGACAGAGGGTCACTAAGTATGTTTGGCCTTCAAACTCAGGCTGTTTTTCAAAGTCAAAAATATATGCCTCTAGTTTTTCTGGTGTTGGCTATAAACATTTGTTCCCGAAAAGCAAGGATTTATAGACCTGTCTTTTCTATAAAAAAAATAGTCTTCACTTTCAAAATCTCCTAGCTATAAAGAGAGCAATTTAAAAAAGAAATTGATGTAAGGTTCCAATTTTATCACAGTGGAAAAACAAAACGCAGCTTGGAAATTTTAGAATTTAGAAACAGCTACACAGACTACAATGTTTTAACAAAAATAGTTGTCCCACAAAAGAGCTCCAGTTTTATTTTCTGAGCTTGTTTCTCAACTTTCGGTTGCTCCGTAAGGAATTTAAACATTTTTAGATACCCAAGCACGAAGCAAGTATCTCTGAATTCATCATAACAAAATCCCTCAGGTTTGTGCAAAGAAAAACCTTTTTTATTGGATAAATTTTACAGGTTCATCTATCGTCAAAGCTCAATTTTCGTGTTTCTTCATCATGGATATTGTTCAGAAATAGAAGTAACTCGAATTTTTTTACTATTCTTATCTTAATTACAATTACTTGATAAATTTTCTGTTATTTTCTGCTTGAACTGTGAGCTAAAACTTTTCTGTAACTTGTGACAGCTATTTGAATTTTCTTTAGTTAAAAAACGGCTATTTCTGGCAAAGGGTGCAATGCTTGTGGACCGTATAAACAGAATTTTGGGGCATAACTTCTTATGAACGGATGATAAAAGTTTCATACATTTGGAAAAGAAAGTGGTGCTTGATTTTTCTAGACAACCTCCTGTCCTTAATGCTTTGATTTATTATGTTCCAAAAATGATCGTGTTCATCAAAGGGAAAAATTTAGCATTGATAACAAAAGATTTAGGAAAAAGCTCTATTGTTTTGCATGCCTCGTTTCTGCTTTGTTTTCCCAACTGGGCGGAGACTGAAAAAGATGGGGGGAAAGACCATAAATTCAAAAATCAAGATGGGGCAAAAAGTAGCAATAAATGTGTGACCTAAACACAATTTCCAGATTTGCCCGACCGATATACTGGCAGCCATAAATTTGCCGGAAAAAATCTGCTTTTTTGAAGATTGGGGGGTGCATCACTCCCCATACCCCCTAGCAGTTTCGCTGTTAGATTCATCGTGGATTGTTATACAGTCTCCGCCATTGGTATTGTCAGGTTCTTCTATGTAAATTTTCCTCGTTTGCTAGCTTTTTTGTACCCTGGGTACCAGACTCACTATATATGAAATAAAATAGAGAGTCTGGTCTAGTGCGCCCCATTCTCGTTCTGGTGTGCTGATATTAACCAATCAGGAGCGAGTGTACAGATTTCTGTACGTTCAAAGGTCACAGCGAAACAATAAACCTAGCTCTGGTTTAAAACATTGAACAGAACAGAACATAAATAAATGCTAGCGACCGTAACGATTGAGTTTGAAGATGCTGTTAAAACTGTACTCAAAGAATATTTTCCGTATGTTGTGGAACTGAACACAGAACAGCATTGAAAGCCTTGTTTGTAGAGAGAAGAGACACCTTCGCCATATTGCCAACTGGCTTTGGAAAGTCTCTGATATTCCAGGCTGTGCCCCTCGTTGCAAAGAAATTAGGCCTTGTAGTGAAATGCAGTAGATAAGAAACACCGCAAGGCGCCGAGAACAAACAACAACAAACACAGTAAATCAGTTATAGCTAATATTTCGCCTGGCAAACGGGGCTTCGCTTGTCATATTGCCCATATTTGCTGTGGTGACCTTCCAACGTGATGATTCTAACCGCCGCGGTGTCCAAGCGCGCTGCCTTCACAGTTAGGAAGTAGACGTTGAAAGTACACACAATTTATGAGGAAAATTACAAAAGACTATGATTAACAATTTGATAATGATTAACACTTAATAACTGCATTGTGCTAACTTTAATTTCATGCTTCGCACATGTTTTTTGCTGCCAAATGGCGTTTTAAACCTGATTGTTATCTTGAGGCAGAAAAGTCTATTACCACTGTATTAAAAATGTCGACTTTAAATAACTAAATAAAACACATTTGCTTTAAGATTTCCCAAAACTCCTCTGACTACTGAGTTTCTTTATTATTTTTCTGACAGTCTTGTTTCACAGGCCTAGTCTGTTAAATAGACTTCAGTTCTTTCAAGTAGGTTCACCAGAACGAGAATGGGGCGCACTAGACCAGACTCTCTATTATTTTATATAGTGAGTCTGGTACCCAGGGTAGCTTTTTTGCTAGGGCGCTAATATGGTGAAAGTTCATTTTGGCGCCCCTGATATTTGATCAGCAGGGGCAATTGCCCCCTTGCCTCCCCTGCTAGCACGACACTGCGTACCATACAGATTCTGGCGTGATAACAGGGAATACGATTTAAGCATGTGGATTGGAATATAAAATAAAATGTGAATTCTATTCTCTCTGACGCGATCCGTTTTGAATGTAGTTGATAAATCTGAATTTTTTCATTAAAAAGAGGGTTTATGTAACAATTCGTTACTAAAAATTTGTCATTTTTTCTCGTCAATCATAAAAACATAATTGCATAAAAATACTGTATTCTAACACGCAATGGCTACTTTCCAAATCTCGATCGCTTTTTTTTAACCAAAGCAAAAGACATATAAAACATCAAAATATACTGTTGCCACGTTTATAGTGCAAATATCCACAAAAGAAATAGTAACATAACTTTTTGTTGAGGATGTTTGCTGGAACTTACAAGGGAAATTCAAAAGCAAAAAAGAGAATAATCTTAAATCGATATTTATTTACTTTATCTTTAAGCTGTATGTCATCATCTAAAATCACCTTAAAATAATTTCCCCACCACCTAAGAAAGCAATCGCCCCTCAAGCCCAAGTGATTTTTTATTTTATGAAGAAATATGTTTCATGCCCCTAGCGTATTTCTTCTTGAAAAAGGCTATGTACCATTGCGTCTTGCACCTGACAAACATCATAAACAAACTTTGTTGACATCACACATAAAACAACAAACATGTTTGGCATGTTTGATTGATCGCTAAAGTATATGTTGCTGTACATAAGCAGATACTGATAAGGCTCTTACATGTAGCAGCTACCAGTGACTCATTTATAATAAACAAATTATACACTCATTAATGGCAATAAGCTATGGTCTACTTAACAGTCCTCAGAAAAAAATATAACAATGAAAGTTTTAAGCACCCAGAAGAAAGGTAAGTAGAAGTTTTCATCTGAAAATTTCTTAAACTTAAGAAGCAAGTAAAATTGATTAAAACTAATTTTTTAATGTTTCTAATTGTTCAAGCAAACAACAAATGCATCAGTCCCAACAGAATTCGTTACCTCTTCCTATCAATGTAAGATAATTGACATGAGCCGCTCATCGCCCGGCTAAACATTGTTTTGATTAGCTGTAGTATGGCAGAAAACACTAGTGCAACTGCATGGTGACAAGAATTAACAAAGCCTTCGTTGCAGTCATCTGCTGAAACGCCGCTGGAGCTTTACTGTTCTCTGATTTAGTGCTTAGAATGCTTCTGTCTGTGGCTTTGAAGAAAATTCTTTTTCTTACATTCGTAAACATAACGGAATGATAATTAATTTGTCACCTAGATTTTTTTAGTCAATTTCAACGGAGATGCTCTACCACTATTCTTCTAAGAAGGCTGGAGTATACAACTGAAGTTGACAAAAATAAAACTTGATCAAAGCTCTTCTATTTCACAAAGTTCTCAACTTGACTCAGGCATTTTTTACATTGCTGACCTCAAATCCGAAATCCGTTTTGCTCTGTGAGTTATATTTTTTTGATGTTTGAAACTTTTGAAAAAGTGAACAAGTTTCAATTTTTGTGTCAAAAAGAATTTCTACACCTGGTCCGCTTTCTACTGAATTGTGAAAGAGCAATTCAAGGAAAGTCGTCTTTCAATATAGATGCAAACTTCTAAGGTGTATAAAATAAGTCTCTTGATTATGCAAATTTTCTTTGTAGAAGCAAAGATGTTTTTGATCCATTATGAGAATTGTTTTCTTCTACTTTCAAAAGTTCGAGCAAATTTTGCAAACCAGCGGTTTCATTTCAAAAATATATATAACACAACTCAACTCATTGGATTGTTAGTTGTGGTGTACCACAAAGCTTTTTCTCGGCTCTTTTCTCTCTACATAAACGATCTTACAAGTCAGCTTTTTACTTGTAAGTCTATGAATCTGCTGAAAGGCTTTATCCTTCTCTCTTTCAAAATCTCTTCCAAGTCTTGAAATACGTTGATCAACATGAAGCAAGACAGGCATCAAAGAGTGATTTTTTTCGTTACATCAAAATATGTTTGAATCCGGTGAGAGTCTGTTAGTAAACTGTTGCGCATCAAAGTCCTGGAACAATATCCCCCAAACAAACCCCCCTAAGGAGCAAAATTGAATCATCAACATAATTACAGCCATTCTCCACAGAATATTTTTCTGTTTTATTGTGAAAAGCTGCTTTTCAATATAGGTTCTACACACACCTTCAAGATACTGTAAAATTGACCTGTAGGTTTTAAGGAGCCATTCTCCTCCAAAGGTTAGTAATATGTCAACTTTTGAATAGTCTTCTCTCAAATAATTCTCATTCCACCCGTTAAAAAAATTTCATGAAACGTGAAGGCCTATTTGCAGATTAGCAGATTTTGATTTGATTCGTTTCCCTTTAAAGGTATCGATGTTTTTACACAACATTCAAGTGTAAGAACTAAGTGTCTACATTTTGGTGAAAAATTGCAAAGGCTGACGTCAAAATCCCAGACCCTGCTAAAACTGTTACCTTGGATCGGTAGCCAGTCTTTCAACAATAATTTAAGAAAATAAATCACTAGACAATATGAAATAACGTTAAGATATGATATCACCTATACAACTGCTCAAAGTCTTAATTTCTACTCTAGGATACTACTTGTTACATTATTTTACACCTTTAAACATTATTCCATGCTTTACATTATTTTAAACGTTATATGTACAACCTTTAACAAATTCGCAAGCACGATGGATTTGATTCATAACTAAGAAGACGAAAAAAAAATGTCATGCAGAAAACATTGCATTAGATAAATGTTACGCTTTCGGAGAAAGTAGGTTTATTGGATTTAAAACAACGCTCTTGTTTTATGCCTCCACCACGTGAAGCCCAAAGACACGGCTACAATTCACGTGAAACTTAATTAATTGCCCAGATGTAAGAATAGAGTGTCGCTCTGCAAACAGCAATGAGTGCACAGAAAAGCAAAATTTTGTGTCAAATTACAAATACTGATGATTATAAACCACGAGTATCTTCAAACATTAATACCTCATTGTCAATTGAAACTGCTATTGAAGAAGGGAAAAGCATTTTGGTTCTCTTACAAAGTACGAGGAAAATTTGCCTCCTTGCTTCTTTGCTTCTTCCAGGCATTCGTAGAGTCTTTTTGTCACACAGACATTACAGCCGGAGTTTTTCAAAAGAGGGGAGATATGGTTTGTTGTCTTAGTTATCTAAGTGAGTCTCAAATTATCTTATTAACAATCAAATGGACTTCAGTTTCTAGTTTTGCTTTTTCATGTACAAAAACTGAGAAACATTTTGACAAGGTTAGTAATTCTACTTTTACTACAAACAATAATGGATGGAACCTTATGGGACCGGCTCTCAATTACCGTTATCTATTAAATAACAGAATAGTAAATAAATGTACTGATTTAAAATCATTTTCTGTAAAAAGTCATACGACTTTGATACTATGCACTTAGCTTTGATTGGGGGAGGAGGTTAAGGGTAATTTAAGTTGGGCAGTGCACCAGAAAATGAGCAAATGGGCCGAAGCTTCTCTATAATTCAAATCTTGGGAATTTCATTGCAAGGGCACGTTTCCTTGTCAACACTGTGTCGAAGATGCATTAAATTCAATAAAGCTGACTTAATGAATAAGTGGAAATAAACTCAAATAAACTTGTTAAGCATTGTACAATATTGTACAATATTAATACTGTAAAATATTGTTAGAAGATGTTACATTAGTCTGTTGCTTTATGTAGTACAAAGTTTTTTCTTCCACTCTACTGTATCTTTGTTGGTTGGTCTTTGCCATAGCTTTAGTCGAAACTTGCTAAGATGGAGATGTTAAACATTTTTGCTGATAGCTTTTCTAGTGTATGCAGCCTTTAGATTAATTTGTCACCCAGAAAGATTCAAAGATTCATCAAGCTTAGAAAGATCAAATGTTTACTACATCTTTTGTAAGCAAGAAAGCATCAGGATTGGCAAATAAATGATGAAGTTTCAGATTTCTTAGATAATCCATTAAGGACTTTCTTCAACGAAACATTACATTTCTAAACGAAAGCATCTGGTTTTGCCAGTAAGTCGTTTACTGGGTCACTGACCTGGCAATGTGATAAAAAGCTGCCAGTCTAGCACATCATGCGTAGCAGCCGACTCAAAGCCTTTTTAAAGTTCTTGTTGAAAACAACGTAGAGTATAGGGTTGATGGCGCTATTGGCATAATGCAGACACTTGGTCGTTATGACTGTTTTCATGGACACCTTGATATCTAGACTGGTCATAACAACAACCACCATAAACGGAGTCCAAAGCAGAAGAAACGTGCCTATTATCCGTCCAATCACTTTGGATGCTTTAACTTCTCTTTGTAAGCGTTTAAAACGACACAGTCCTTGTTGTTTCATTTCAATAATACTCTCAGACTTGAAGAATTTTACAGATCGAGCACGTAGAAATCTCGAAGATTGCTGTTTCCTTTTCAACTTTGGCAGAGGATCGACGAAGGTTGTCTGTTGAGACTTTGTGCGTTCACTGCTTGGTTTGGTGTCTTGTTCTAACATTGATGGATTACAACTGTCAATTGGAAGTATCACCTTTTTGCTGCTCGAGGAATCAAAGGCTTTGCTTTGACAATCACCATACACTTTTTCCTTTGACGGGCTCTGTTTGCATAAAAAACCAAAATGATTAGAAATGAATGTATTTTTCTAGCAGCTAAGTTTAATGATACTACAACAAAAAGCCCCTAAATGGATCATAATAAAATCATCCAATGTTGAAGCTTTCCTTTCGAAAGTTGAATCATCTAAAGCGAAATATATTCTTTGTTTTTACTCGAGGAAAAATTTTGAAAACAACATGTTTCCAATGTTTAGATGAGATGCATATAACCTTAAGTGTTATCGAGTGTGTTTATCTGTGTGAGAAATTTTTTCCACACTTCAGAGGTCGTATCTTCGTAATTTTAAACTGATGGAATGTTTGCACTGTGATTTCAACTCATGCAGACAAAAACACTAAGTACCTCTAGAGATTGTAGTAGGAACCACAACGCGTTTTTCAGTGTTGTTTGAAGTTATTATTACAAAGAATAGTGTGCAGAATCATTAAGCAAGGCATAATACTTGCTTTTCTTTTTGCTGCAGTCAATTCAATCGTACATCACCAAATTGGGTAAGAATTATAGCATACCTTGGAATTTTCCTGGCTTTCTGTTGCTTCCTCCACCACTGCTGCCGGTAGGCCCTCTAATCCATCTAAGTATGCATTCCAGTCATCAATGCCGAGCTTTCTCAGATCATCAACCGACTCTGAGCAGCATTTCTCGCCTAGCTGAAGGCCCGAATACTCGTATGTAATATCTGTGTCACCAGATGACAAAGGCTTTGATGTTGGGGACTGATTATCTAGTCTTTTCCTTCGACAACAGCAGTTTAGTTTTCCTGACAAAGTGCAAAAAAATGTTATGCAGGATTTCATATTGAGCAAATAATTCATATTTTTTATTTAAATTGATCTCTTCTCAAAAATATGTATGCTAAATTGAAAATGGAAGCATATATAAGTTGTAGCATTCAGTGCTCGTATGATTGAGAATAAGAAGCACCTGCTTATGGCAAGAGGTTACTTCGTATTATCCTGCATCAACCACGTAGCTGTAGGTGTCGGCTAGGGGGGGGGGGGCAAACTCTAGCAAGAATCATATCTCAGGGGGGCAGGCTTAAAACAAGAAACCAGATATATAACAAACAGATATATTTGGATAAAGTCAAGGTCATGGAATTATAAATATGCCAAATTTTCAAAATATTATTTGGAAAAACTGTAGCCAGAGGGGGCAAGCTGTTGTCCATACGGTATTGAGCACTTTATGACTTACCTGTAAACTGTCATTTTTATTAATACCTAACAAAGATGATATCATTTCACAATGTTCGCCATTAAAAGAAATAACGAGCATTTACGAAGACAAAATTATCTGAAAGTGAATACTTATACACTTCATTTCAATTCCTGTCGAATTTTTTATCATATATACTGAACTTCTTGTGCAGCATTGAGAAAATTTCAATTCTCGGGAGTGCAAGTATTTTCCCTATCATACCAGGCACGTAAATACTTTGACGTGGGGGGAGGGGAAGGATGAGTGTCACAGCCGACAAAATTTAAGATCAATCGGAAAGTCGTTTTTGCAATGGTCATTACGTCCTTGAAAGGAGTTACGTAGCACTAATGCCAAGAAATCTTTCAATACAGAAATGACACGACAAAATGGTAAAATGTAAAGGCTTTGAAATTAAAGATTAACAAAATTTTAGTACACAATTACAAAATATCTAGCAATTTACGTTTCTGTAACCAATGCTATATCAACCAGTTTATTTGCTATATCTAAAAGTTCAGTTGCAGAGCGCTAGGTTTTGTATAGAAATAGTCTGATTGATCGCATTAAGCATGAAATTTGGAGTAGCACCTAACGACCGTCTTCTTTTACATACCAACAAAGCGTATTTGTTGTATTTTTTATAAATATTACCTTTTTGGATCATATTGTCTTGTTTTACATATGTAATTGTAGAATTAACTTGATGCTGAGATGGGTTGTAGCAAGTAAGTACTCTTAATCTGCAGCTTTCTGTCTTCTGTACTTTATGGTCAATGGACATTTTGTCTGGTTGCTGGATAACTGCAGATATACTTTCAGCTTGCTTTGTGGTGACTTCATGGCTGCTAGCCTTAAGCTCACACTGCATTTTCGTATCTGGTAGAACAAGATGCCATATTAGATTAAGATATGAGGTATCATAGATAAACAATTGGTTGTTAGATTTTTGCCAAACAGAAAAGAGCAATTATTTTAACAATATTTAGAGCTAAAAGGGAAGTCTTATCGGCTATGGTTGAACACTTTGCAAGAAAAATGTTGAATTTTTTAACAAAAACTGTTTGCAGCTGACGATGTATTGTATGTCAACTCTATATTGATGTTATTATGTCATAACGAAAAGCTCCTCTCGCAAAAGTTTACTATAGTTGAAAAATAATGTTGACAAAGATTAAGACTATTTTTATATAGTGTCATTAAACCGGTCACCTTGTATGGAAGCAGGCTTTTCATCCAAACTTCTTCCAGCAGAAAACAGATGCTTTTGTGCTAAAAGTCTGACTCTGTCTTTCTCTTCTTGATTGATAAACTTTTGCTGTTTTTTTGCTTCTTTGTAGATCTTACCATATGTATAGGACTTGATGATGACGGGTACAACAAAAGATAGGGTAAAAATTGATATTGATAATTTTGGGGTCTGAGAAACGAATTGGGCATAGCCAAGGAGAGATGAAATCGTGCTGTAAAAAAGCACGAAAGCAACCATGATCAAAGTCCTTTTTTTTGTCACAAGACTCTGGTAGTAGAGAGGGAAGCCAACACAAGTGTATCTCTCAATGCTGATCATTGCAAGACTCATGATAGACCAAGTGCCACAGAATATATCAAGACACATCCAAAATTCATAGACGCCGCCATTTAAGGCACTGGGCCAACCAGTCAAGATGTATGAGATCCAAAAAGGCATGCAGATTGTTGCAACAGTTATATCAGAAATGCATAAATTGATTAAGAAGTAGTTGGTAACAGTCCGCAGCGGTCTGTATATAGAAAATGCAATTAGAGCAGCGCTATTCCCAAGTACAGTTAAGACAATCACAACACATAGAAAGCAAGCCACAATTGAAATTGATGCTGTAGATAAATTGAGATCAATATCTTCCCCGTTAATTTGTTTAGTTATGACAGACCGGCTCTCGTTGGATCTTCCAATTGAAGCTAAAAGTGAAGAGTCGTTGAACACCAAATGCGCCATCTCTGATTCTGAGTCAGTGCATCGGCTAGTGTTTGCAACTCAATTCTTGCCTAAGCAAATATCCAAATCATCTTGATTAAGGGCATCTGTGCTCCAGTTGTGGATCAGCTTAGTATGTTCAGCTGCTTTAGAAATGACTCTGCGAAGAAAAACACTGCGGCTATTATACTCTCCAGTTATTATACTTCTGTCGTATTGGCTGGCAACAACTCGATGCAGCTGTGTTGCCTGACAGCAAAAGTTACAATCACTATCAAGCAATTAGATATATTCGATAGAAAAAAACCCTAATGAGCCATAAATCTCCTTTAGGCCACAACTAAATCAACAGAATAAACTGCAATAAGTTCTGATAAAGAAATATCACATCATCATGTCAAAATATTAGCACAATCTGTCCGAAGAAATAAAAACATCTATCTTTGCTTTTGAGCTGCACATGTTTATGTGAATGTAGCTCTAGCAGTCTCGCAGCTAAACGCATTATATCCTTGTCAAATGACTGGGCCCTTTCTTGATTCTAACATCAAAAGTTTCAAAATGTGAATCTTTTGCAGGTGTATTAAAGTAACCTTGCGTCAGTAGCGTCAAAAATTGAACATAGAATCTAAATGTTTAAAATGATTTATTGTAAATAAATTATGTTTTCGGGGAATATAGTTTTTAACTCGCTGGAATCCTTTAAAGTGCAATATACCACGGAAATCTTTATTCAATTAAAGGATCAAAAAACCATCACTGGAAACGATGATGAACTTGAAGTTTCTATTCGCGACTTACTTTGGAAAATTGGGGTTTTCCAACATCCACTCGGGCTAAAATCTGTCACAACAAAAACCACGGTCGGACTTGTTGTCACGTGACCTCTGTGACGTAAGTGCTTGCGTATCGGTTGAATAGAACTTACCTCCTGTTTTGTTTCGCTATGTAAAGGCACTACTGTTGTCTCCTTAGAGAAATAGAACCCCCATTTTAAATTACAAACCCTAAATATAAATCAAGTAAAACCGATGTTGCATACGTATGGGGTGCTAAATGGGCCAAAATTTCAAGAAGGGACAGAATGTTATGAAGACTTTAAAATATCATCAAGAGTTGGATATATCATCAAGATTAGGATATATCTCTCTTTACAGCAAAAATTCTTCACAAGATAGCATATATTCATTTCTTCGTAACATTCCTAATATCTTTACCAGAATATTTGCACAACTTTTTGATGAGATTTTCGCTGATTGCTTGATGAAATTTTCAAACTGAATTTTGTCCCAATCAGCATGTTTACAGATTGGTCCACAAATTGTGAGCCCACAACATGCAAACAAGGCCATTACTCAAACGAAACCAAAGGATGGCGTTGGCACTTGCCAGAGATCGTGGATGCAATGCATTCTGGTGCGTTTTTGTTTGAAGACCTGAAAAAATTTTGTTTCTGTCCTGAAAGGGCTTAGCTTATCCATTTCTATAAGTTGAAGGGGGTTTTTATTATGACAAAGTGACAGTTTATTTTCTATAGACAGGGAAATTCCTTTTAATATTCGCGTGCAGAATGAAATCTACAGACTACAGTTGCTGCTTAGACGTGCATTGATATTTTGCAATAAAAAAGGTCACATCAAGCAATGTGTACATAGTAGCTTTAGTTTTTCACCTGCTCTTCATCATCGATTTCTTGACATTAAAATTCATACTGAGCCTCACTATAAAGCTATATTTCTAATTTCGGACATATCAATCAGGTTCCCAAAGTATGTCAAAAACATAGTTAAAAAGAAAAGGAGACTAGAGTTAGGAATAAACAATGTTATCAGTAGTAGGGAAAAATGTAACAAATAACATTGGATTGTCAAAATTAACTGTGTTTTTTTTACTGACAACACAGTTATTAAGGAGTTTCGCGATAGCCTAAGCTCGGCATAGATTATTGAATTGTAAGTTTGATGAGGATTTGATGTGATGTGATTACACAAGGAAGGAAAAACAGATCATATCATACATCTTTAAAAATGTTTAAAGTATTTCATATCAATAAGATATCTGTGTTGTTCATTGCTTGAAGTTTTTGATGCTGCAATTAACAAGAAGGACTGGTATAAACGTTCTTAGATTCTGGAAAAAAGTTTCTGAAATTGTCGATTGCATTGATTTAGCAAGGAGTCCCTTTTTAAACAACCAAAAACGAGAAAAAAGGGATTGATTCCAGGCTTTTTTCTTCATATTTATAAAGTTATTACAGGTATCACCTCAACTGGCGTAAGATCTATTGGACATATATGCTGCATATTCTTTCTTTTGAAATTAAATCTAAATCTCTTTGTTGGTTTTCCTTCAGATGAATCTGCTTCAAAATGAATCACGTTAAAAGGGCAAAGAAAGCAAGAGTATTTTGGATTTTGCGAAATAAAAGCTAACAACTAATCGAGAAAAGAATGAAAGTAAAAAGGAAGTCCATCAAAGTTTTTCATCCAGCTTGTCTTTCCATGAACAAAGGCCGAAACAGATTTAGTTCTGGCACGATTTTTCATAAAAATTGGCCTGGGCTTGTTCAAAATGGCTGATCCCAGTGAACAAGAAACATTTTTGTCCAACAAACGCCACTTTATTCTAAAGCACTATAACATTGATATGTCGATGTTGAAATGATATTGATAGAATAACTGTGTACGTTACTCATCACTTGTGGAAAATCCTAGAAGTAGAGCCTTGCTAACACATGAATAAAGAAGGAAGTTAGACACCAACTAAGAAGAAAACAACATGCATTATTTAATCCTGGGCGAAGAGATAAGGGGTACAAGCAGCTAATTCAGAAAGATTTATCAGGTTTTTGGAACTGTCGAAGCCCTACAAATGGAATAGCTATTGCAAAAAATAGCAGCTATACTAAGGGCGAAAAAGGGCCTAAAAGTAATGTTCGCTCGCAACCACTGTGACATATATAATAATTTAAATAATAACAACAAAAATGACTTTATTTTAATTTTGTACAAGCTTCAGTTCTTTTCATTAGCTGCTTGAACTAAATCACACTAACTGTTTGCATAAACAATAGTTACCTTTGCCATTATAAGTTTTTTACAATGTCAATTCAACAACAAAAGGATGATAACAACATTTTTAAACACAAAGAAACTTCTGTTAAACGATGTACCAAACTCAGATCGATTAGGTATTAGAAGATGCCAAATGATGAATAAAAGAAAAAGGAATTTTGCCACAAAGATACAACAACACAGTCAGCAAAGTAGCATCTGTCTAAAAGCAACGGGAGCCTCAACTCTCCCATGGTGTAAATCACTTTCCACAAAAATAAGGCAGCATGAAGTTCGTAATTAAAAACTGATTTAGCTGGAAATCTACCGCTACTTTCCCATAGTGCTTGCATAATTCATCAACAATGGCTGAAATTGCCTTTACTCTAGAATTAGGAATGGTAATCAGTGGAAATGTTGCAGGAAAATTGGGAAATTCTTCAAAATGCACGATGACTCTTCCAGTCATTCATGTCGATATCTGGGTCTTCTGATCCGATCAATAATCAAGCCAAATTATATCATATTTGTTGAAATTTTCCTTCTGCTTGAAGCCTCCACTGTTTCGATTGCGTCATTAAAAGGAATTGTTGAGAGTAGGCCCTGCGAACCGGCGAATAAAAGCTGCGAATAAAGGTTGTGACGTAACTGTAACTTTTTTGTGCCAATAGAAATTGAAAAACAATACATGTTCCCTTTTATTTCTATTTCTTTACTTGAAGATTCCCACGCCGAGATGGCCCACAATCTTTGCAACAAAACAAATCAATTAATTCGGGTAATTCTTCAAAATGATTCAAAAAATGTTCTTTATCCTATATCCTGGCGTAAAAGCCGGGTTTCTAGGTCCGTCAAAAGCCGGGTTTCTAGGGCGTTAAAGCCGGGTTTCTAGGACATGTGAAAAGTCGACTTCGACTTATACGCATTTGATTTGTTTTTGAAAAAACTTGCGTTTATTCATAAATGCAATTTGCAGGAAATGTATGCAAAATAGATTTTGACAGCTTTTGATAGGAGAGGAGGGTGAAAACTGCATTTTTAGAATTGAATAATCTCTTTCTCACGAGTGTCGTGATTTTTATAAGCTAAAACTCAAATTACCAAAAATGAATACAGCACAAAGCGAAATTCAAGATAAAAGTTGTGAAGTAAATGAAATAATTTTGAACTTGGAGCAGCGGAATATTTCTTTAAAAGTTTATTCTATAGAATAAGCGTTCACAATTGAAGAGAACAATTTTTGTAAGTCGACATATACTCTTGGTACTTCTAAAAGTCAAGCATTTTTAACCAAATATTTAGAGTCGACTTGTATGCATTGAAATACAGTAAATATGTCCCATAGCTTTGCCAATCTTAATTTCGGCTCAAAATAGGAAAGAGGCTGCAACGATTTTAGTGCAACGAGTAATCTATTTCTTTTTATGCATTGCCTTATCTAGATTTCCCTCTACCACAAAATATTCACCAAAAGTTTTATAATAGGCGTTTCTTCTCTCTCTCGGCCAAACAGGATCATCGATAAATCAGACTTTGAAGCTTTCTTGGCGATATTCTCAAAGAAAAAATCTGCCGATTCTTCGTTTCTCGTTTTCTCAAAATGTTTTTTTCTGTCGGATTTCTCCATGAACAGCTAATATTTTCTCGTCCTGTAATATTTTTGAGATTTTGTCTTGTAGCAAACTGACCATGTGAACCGGGTTCAAGTCAAAGAAAAACGGAACTCTGTCATTTGGCTTTCTCAACAAGTCATTTAGCTCGGACCCCTCCATCTATAGCCTAAGCTAAAGATCGTACAATAAAATTAGTTTGCAATCACTGTTCGCAATCACTTTTTCATACAGGTCAATGTTTAATTCCTAAATTGGATAATGATTTGGTTTCGTTGATCAAATTCAAATTTTCTCGCTTCTCCATATCTAAATAGTAAATTGGTGAAAACATAATAACGAAACTGGATAACATAATACAATTAAGGGCAAGATAAATTAAATTACTTTCCACTTTTGCCTAAAAATGCTTGTTTTTTACTGCAAAAATGTTGGAAAAGCATGCCCCCTCTGGTTCCTTGTTACACCAATGGCTACTTTGATTATTGTATGTTTGAACAAAAGTGTGATTCCTCCAGTAAGGAGCGAATTCATTGAATTGGGGGCAGTCCGACTACCGAATAACCGTTTTCATTATCACAATCATCATCCTAATAATTGATTCATTATTTTGAAATGGGGTTTGAAATATTAATGGATTTAGTGAATGGGATAAGAACACTTTTTCATTTCTCTCCCAAATTCTTTCACCGATGTTCTTCCAATTGAAAATGATAACTCCCAAAATACTTTTCATTGGCTCTAAGAATGGTTTAGAATTTTTTTTTTCGATTTTACCTTGTTGACCAGTATCTTGAAATTCTTAAGAAAGAAAAGAAGATGAGAGATTGGAGGGAAATCGTGTTTCTTTTTTCATATGGTACTGGTTTTTATCCGAGAAAGTAGCTATAAATAGGAACCTCTCCTTCGCAACGGAAAGCAATGTCTGCACGCAGGAAAGGCACTAAATTGGAAGCACAAGAAAACAAGAATTTAACGTCAGAAATAGAGGAAAACGATCTAATGAAAGTCGAAGTAGTATAAGTGGAAGAATTCAACAAGCAGAATATGACATTACTTAGCCAAGTGCTTACAAAGATTAAAAGCCAACAATCTGTAGATAGGCCAGCTGTTAGCGGTTATGCATGTCATGGTGTGCATGAGCAGTAACTGTCAGAACAATAAATATTTAACATAGGCAGATCTTTCTCTTATTTTGTTTTTTTGTCACGACATACAGTTTTTAAATTTCAAAAGGTAAGATTAGAAAACCATAGCTTAATTAAAATTCAAGGAAAAAAATCCCATGTCTCCCCGTATTCAGAAATGCTTACCCTTCAATAAAGACAAATCTCTGGTGTAATTTATCAAAAGTACAATATGTCTGAAGAAATTTTTTTATTATTTCTAGATAAAATATTACGATATAAATTACATTTTACTATACTTGCTAATTACTCTACGATACTACAGGTACGATACCATGGGGAGCAAAGGACAATTACAACCCAATTGCCATTACATGCAACTAGACAAATAAATACGAACGCTACAAGTACACATAATGAATTTAAATAGAAAAAGAAAAAAAGTAAATGCATAGAAAATTACAGGTACAAAATGATACGCTTTAAAAATTGAAAATAACAAATAAGTGGGTGAGGCACAAGATTTAGGAATATTTAATGAAAATAGTAATACTATCATTCAAAGCGTTCCGTTCTTAAAATAGACAGGATAGTAGATGCCAGAATGAATATATTTACTTTAAATGGCAATTTTTTGTCACCGTATAAAAGAATCTGTAAAAGGACAGGATTTGGAACGTTGGTAAATTCAAATGAGTGCAATACTGGAATGATACAAGCAAGGAGGTCACGTCTTTGTTCTTGAAAAGACTGGCATGACAACATAAAGTGCTCCGTATCCTCCAGACCATCGTTGATCGGACACATCGGGTTGATTGTGTAACTAAAATTATGACTGAATTTGTGGAAATTTAGTTTGCTCAACCCTACCCGAAGCCGAGTTAATAAAGAAATCCCTCGTGGGTCATGATACCGAAAACAGAGTTAAGAAGTAGTCTATCGACAGCAATGTATTCTTGGATATATCAATGGAAGGCGATTTTCTGATTTCAGGGTCGAGTTTTCTCCATTCGTGCAAATTTTTGGGGAAAAAAATTGACTTATATTTTTCAGTTCTTGCTCTAATTTGTCCAACAACGGGTTGATTACGAAGAGTATAATTTTGTTGATTCAGCAGTGGAATAGGATCTCTTGTATTATCTGGCATCAGATAGTAAATAATCTTGTAGATCATTAAAGTCGTTTTTCTCGAGTACAGGCATCCCATCCTAACTCTTGATCTAGCTTTTAACGAGGGGTACCTTTCCATGTTCCTGTTACTGCTAATGCTGCAGAATATTGTAAAATCAGGATATTTTCGCGGCTATTTGGATTGATTTCCTTGCATGGAATGTGGTAAATCACACCTCCATAGAATAAGTACGGTCTGAAATACAGTTTTTAAAGCATGTTCAAGGTTTCTCGAGGAAGATATTTTGAAAGAAGCTTCAACATTCCTATTGCCTTTCTTTATTTTGCAATAGCTGCATTTATATGACTTATGAAAGGAAGCCATGGGTCGAGAGTAGGTCCAAGATGTTTATGCTCATCCACTTTTATTATTTGGATATTATTAAAAATATCGGGGCATGATCAATTTTGTCTCCACAGCTATTTGTTGAGAAAAGTATCTCCACAGCTTGCGTATAGGTACAAGGATTGAGCCTTGTGGAACGCCTACAGAAATATTACCCCAACTAGAAGACTAGAAGACAAAACTGTTCGCTTGCTTACGATTTGACAGAAAACTGCGGAGGAGGTTATGTAGATTTCCAGAATAACTTATAAAGAAGGCCTTTGTGCCTTTATACTTTAGATCGAACGCTTTAGAGATATCAAGGTATACAGAGCGAACATCAAGAGTTGGATTACAGTCGAGCGCAGAGTAGATAGAATGATGAGTGGTTTGGGTTCAAAAAGTTTTCAGCAAGCAAATGAGAATATAAAGATTCAAAGATCAATTTCTCCAAGTTTTTTCCAAATATCGGAAGAAGGGAAACAAGAAAATTCATCTAACAGTGAAGGTAAGCTTTAACAAGTCATTCAAGGAAAGCAACGAAGCTCAGAAAGTTTCGCATTAAGATATTGTTGAAAGGAAGTTTGAGAAAATCGCAGAAATATTCTAAATGTGACTGCCCAAGTTATGTTTAAGAAAGGCAACTGTAATCAGATTTCAGAAGTGCCATTTTAATGAATGTCTCGATTTTGAACGATTTCACTCTCGTCTGGAATAAAAGAAGGTCGGGATTGCTGAGAAAAGTGTTAAGTTATCCCATTACTACATACCGTTTTCAATCTTTTGAGAGCAGTGTCTTATAATCATTTTGACACGTTTTGCTGCAATTTATAACCGAGGGCAGCTTATGTACAAGGAATGCTTATAATAAAATAGATTTGGTAATTAAGTTAGCGAATCCATCACAGTGAAACCAATAAAATGCTGTTTTATGGTCTAAAAGCCTCAAGGCCAAGATCGATACAGCAAATAAGATTATGAAAACTATAACCATCAGATTCCACCATTTAATTTTCCCAGAATCCAATTCAAACATTAGTAAAGGTGACTCTAGAGTCAAAGTCTTTGAGATTACGATCATCACGTTTCATACCATCAATCCTCAATGTCCTGTTCTGCATTTATTCTGTCTGTTCTAGCTAATATTTCGTCCTGGTATATATATCATCAGAGCAAAAGTGGGGTTTAATTGAATTTTATCGGTGCCGTATCCACGCGATGTCCATACACATATAAGTAAAAGCTACACTGATTTCTTTCCGCTACCGTCTAAACCATGTTTTCGTAAGTTTGTTTTGAGTATTACAGTCCTGGACACAAATGTTGAGACAAAATACAATTTTTGTAATTTTCTACTTTACCTTGCCCCTTTAAATTCGAATCCCCCCTTTCCCCGGAGCAATGCTGGATTTGTAGCTCAATCATTTTTGCTTCAGAATCATGCATTCAACATTGAATTGGGGGAGGGAGGAAAAGCTATTTTTCAAAGCAAAGAGAAACATAAAGTATTCTTTAAAGGTCTCAACTATTTTTGTCCGGGATTGTAAGCTCATGATTCATGACGGAAAATTAAACACGTGGCTGTCTACGAATTCTATATTTGTCGGGAACGTTATAAAGTATATTGAATCGTGCGATAATATATTTTTGCGGAGCAAGTTGACTCAAGAACAATCAACTGAAAAAGCAAAATATTCATTCATTTTGTATGAATACCGTAAGTGGACGCTTATTCTCTCATTGCATACTCTTTTTAGGGCGTGTTTAACCCTATTTCAACCTCCTATCGCTAACTATTTAGGATATTGGGGGAGGGACTAGATTAGCCCCTCATGGTCTTAGGATGCTCAAAAAAGCTTGGTACAGATAGGATTAGTCGATTAAGGCACTTATCGCAAGAGGGGCGTTCATTGAAATTTACAGAAGATAAAATTAATATACAAACACATCCAGTGGCGGATCTGGATAAAAATTTAAGTAGGTTCCTATATGGGCGTGGTCCCATATTTTTCTGTCAACGCCTTTGACTTTCGTCCAAAATTGAGCGACGCCCATTTTTGCTTTTTGAGAAGATCCACAATTGCAAGATTTAACAATATTTCATCATAATTTCAAGGCAAGTAAGAAAAATAAGTCTGTAAACCGAACCAGGAATTGACATTATAAATTCAAAAAGAATGGTTTCAATTTCTTGTCAAACAGAGGACGTTAATAATTTCCTTTAGCTGGTTACAGCATGACATAGCTTACTAAGTGTTGCAAGATTGGAGTGAACTTCATGCTATAAATTTAACCAAATAATAAAAAAGACAAATTTACAAATATTCACCAAGATTGTCAAAAATGGATAAGGATGGACGAAGGGTCTAATCATATATAGGAAACAAACCTAATTATTAAAAAGGGCAAATTATGACATAAGAAATCATCTTATCCCATTCTCCAAAGTCGTTCATTTTATTTTGATAAAGTTCTTACTCTATATATGAATATATTATGTATACGTCTTCAAGAGTTCTATAAACTTTGCACGTCAAAGAGAAAATGTCTTCGACATTCCTGAGCTTCCTGCCAAGAATTCTCTCCTGCTTATTGCAATACCCCGTGAATGTTACTTTACAACTATCTGAAATTGATTATTCGTCCGATCCATAGACAAAAATGTGGTGATCTGTCTTCTCCGGGTTAGCTAGGCCAGTCAAGAAAAATGAGCAAATAGTTGGCGAGGCGTGTTGGAAAAGCTTTGTTGAAAATTCATATCACTCTTTCGTACAATCCTTAAACTTAATTGATCTTCAGGTGCTGGCTTAAAACAAGCCCTCGTCATAGTGCAGTCATACCCTTCACTCACAGCTTTACGTCTCCATTAACAAAACAGGACACATGCATGGTCAGCAGTTTAAATATGTTCCTATGCGTTTGTGAGATGGGTTCCAAGAGTGTTATTTTGTTTGTGGCGAAAACAATCGAAGACGATCGATTGCTATAATTACGACATGGCTCCTTTCTTAAAAGATACAAAATGGCAAGATACAAAAGGGTTGCCTTGGCTACGACAGGGTTCCTTTCTTTCACAATACCATACTTAAAGGGCAGCAAAGTTTGCGGTACAAGAGCCCATTTGCCGATGGGACACGTTGTAAAGGGAAAACTGGTGTTATGTGTCTTAGGAAAATTTGACAGGGTTCCAAATCCCTAGAACCCGGTCTGAATCCGCTACTGAACGCATCGCTTATGTTTAAAAACAGCTAGATTGCTGTATCTAAGGTAAAAGATTGATATTTAGACTACATATCGTTTTACTTTATCAATAAAATTGTAGAATCTTATTTGTGTGAGGGGGGAGGGGGGGTGGGAGAAAAGGGAGAGGTCACTCATTCAAAGGAGGGGTGCTCTTGCAAGGGCAGCACTCATTTTAGGAATAATAATATGTACTTAAATTAATTCAGTTTTCACGTTATAAAAAATAAGTTTAAGGTCAAAATTTAGAAGAGTATTAATTGCTTTCTAGCAATCTTCAATAGAAATAAGATTGCTTAAATCCAGACCTACCGCCAAAATTCGCCTCATTCTTTTTGTCAAAATTGTGGTCCTCTTTTCTTAAATTCGTGCGCGTAAAATGGTGGTTTGGTTTTATAGCATAGTGACCGAATTATTAAAATTGTGACGTTACTTTCTAAAATAGTGCTACACCTTTAAAGTGGAGTCTCAAATCTCTTTTCTCCTTAACCTTACGATGCTTGTGGTTGGGATCAATCATTAGATGATGTGACCACAAACCTAGGCCCAAAATGTAGAGAGAGCATCGTGCATAGTTTTCCAAAAACTTTGCTTGCACCTTCAACTCTAACAGATTTACTTTGCACTCTACACCACAGTTGCCACCACTGTTTTGGGAGGAAAGCCTCTTAAAGACTCGATTCAAAAGACGAGCAGCATTTGCTAAGTCCGAGGTTGCTCCCTCTTCCATCTTTCTTTGTTGGTAATACGTCATTCCACTGGTTTATTTGGCACATGCAATGGAATGATTTTTTGCCATTTTTAAACCAAACCTCTTCCCTAATAACGTTGCTGTTTGCCACATGGGATGAAATGACATTCGAACCCAGACCTCTGAATGATAATTAGCTCCATTTTGAAGCACAAGTTCAAAGAAATAAATGTTACCATATAAAAAAGAATAAACTCACCATTTGGAAAAAAGAGGCTATTAAAGTGGAGCACCATTTTAAAAAATAAGGTTACGATTTTATAAAACAAGGCACAATTTTGAAAGACCAGAGCACCATTTCATAACTTCAGCGCACTACTTTAAGAAAAGAGAGGCACTATTTTAACAAAATAAATTAGCTGGAATTTTGTGGTAATGGTACTTCATAGTTCCGTGTCCATTGTGTTTTTAAAGGTACTTTTGAAATCTTTTTTAAAATTTCTACCAGGTATTTTGCTCTTTAAAATTCTGTAAAATCTTTATTTTAATCTGCTTCTACAGAGTAGAAACTGTTTGGTTATCAATAATAGAGCAATATTTTTAAAAGCGTGGGGGTTTGATCCCCTGTTCCCCTTTTGGCGAAGCCCCTTTCTACGGGTGGCTAAAGCTTTCCAGGTATAGAAATTATTCAAATGCTAATATAATTTTTGGACAACTAGAAAGTTGCAACAAAACAAACTGACTTCTTCTGAAGGCATTGTGCCAAAATTCATCGTTAATTTTTAAATAATCTCAATTCGAAGAGCTACTAAGGAGTTTTCAGCAAATGGATAACATTTTTCTTGGTTACATAAAATTGTCTGGATAAAACTCATTCTAGTTTTGCAAGTTTAAGTTGCTTGATGGTCTTTAACTCCATATTAGTGTTTTTTCATAATTGGGAATATCAAAACAGGATAAGCTTTCTAAATGACCTGTGCAGTTATAGTTATTGATATTATTATTATGTAAATCAAACAGCCTTAATAGTTTTAAAAAGACAAAGTGTAGAAGCAATTCTGATGGATTTATCCAAGGCCTACGACTGCCTGTCTCTCGACCTCCTCACCCCAAAACTGGAGGCGTATGAATTTGATTTCAATAGCCTTTGCCTAATGTATAGCTATCTGGATTGCCGCTGTCAAAGGGGAAAGGTTGGTTAACATAAAAGTACCGCAAGAAGTGGAGTACCACAGGGGTCCGTCCTAGGTTCTTTGCTCTTTACCATATTCATCAATGATCAATGCCTCATGACATTAGACTCAGAAATCTGTAATTGCGCGGATGATAACGCCATATACTCATGTGGGCCAGATCTACATGAAATTGTCACCTATTTGGAAAGTGATCTAAGTAGATTGCTAGAATGGTTTGCAAATAATGGCATGGTTGCAAACTAAAAAACCCAGCTAATCTTGAAAGGGCAGAGAGGACTACAAATTAACATAAGTGAGAACAAAATGTCTGCAACAGATCATGTTAAATTGCTAGGGATTGAAATTGGCAAAAAATTAAAATTCAGCAATCACGTTAAAACGTTATGCTCAAAAGTCAACAAAAAAATCACTGCCTTCCTAAGCTAAATACATGGTTATCTTGTCGAACTTCAATTATTGCCCTTTGATCTGGCTATTCTGCAACAAAGAGATTCACCGCACACATAAACGTGCTCTTCAGATCCTCTATAAAGATTACAAGTGTTCCTTTGAAACGTTACTCATTCGAAGTGGCAGTTTATGTATACATGTTAGAAACTTGCAGTAATTGATGACAGAAGTCTACAAGTCCATGAATCATCTTAACCCATCGATTATACGGGAATTTAATTAAAAGAGAATGTAAATTATAACCTAAGGATACAAAATCTCTGTAAACTGCCACTAATTAAGACACTTGAAGAATCGGGCACATCGGACACAGGAAAATATGGGCAAGAATCACAGTTTCTTAGAGAGAATCTACTTTGAAATACCCCCAGATGACAGTGTTAAAAATGAACCAACTCTTCCGGCTTTCAAAAAGTTGGATCAAAGCCTGGCTGGCGATAAATGCACCTGCAAATTATGCCGCTAATTGCTTTTTATAAAGTATTTTGTATTTTTTTGTAAAAAGTTGGTTTGAATTGGTATCCATATAATTACTATTGTAAAATACCAACTTTAACTATGGGTAAAATGAAATAAAAAAATGAAAAATGAAGGAAACTTACATAAGTTCGACGGAATTACATAATTAGGACCCGTATAAGTCGGACTCTTTAAAGTCGGAATCGCATAAGTCGGACTCTTTAAAGTCGGAATCGCATAAGTCGGACTCTTTAAAGTCGGAATCGCATAAGTCAGACTCGTAAAAGTCGGAATTGCATAAGTCGGATTTCTTTGACAATAATTTATTTGCGTCAGTTCATTCGGGATAAAAGCTTTCAATTTTATTTGAGCGGGTCGGTATCAAAAGTGGGTTTATAAATGTCATGTTTGTGTATGTTAAATCTGTTTTGAACCTATAAGTACTTAGATTGTAATTTTGAAAACATATTTTCATAACAATGAAATAATTGAGAAATACATGGTCAGTTACCAGTTACCGAACATGCTGTTTTTAGGTTCTGAGCGTGAATGCAGATCGTATTTTGCGATGCTTCATTTCTTGTTATTTAGTACTTTCACTAAGTCGGATTTCGTATCTTGTCTATGCACGTGTTAGAATGTATTTAAAGTTTATATTCAAGTGGAATCGACTGCAGTTGTCTAAAAATGATAAAATGGACTGTATATCCATCTTAATACTAGTTGTAAGAAACATTAATGTATAAGTTCAAAAAATTAAGCTAATTTTTGTGCACTACTAAACACAATGGTAGCTTTGATGCGTCTCATCTGACTTTCAGCTAGCCTATGGAGCCCTACGGAGAACTTAGAAGGAAGCTCAGAACGAGGAAAACAAAACTTAAATTTTTTCTTATTCGGCGAGTATGATTCCTGTTCCGTAAAGCGTAAAACGAGCTTGGCTACTGCTCAATTTCCTGTACTTTTTTGAGAAATAAATTTTTCAACAGGTAAATGACGTTCTTTATCCGGCTTAAAGCATATAAAAATAATCAATGTTTTGCGTAATATACTTTTGGAAAAGAACGCTAGTAGATTAAGAAATATTTGGATAGTTTTTGTGAAGTGTTACACTCTTCTTTGTGAAATTCAGCAAATTGAAGCTCAGGCTGGCTGCTCTAAAATTTTTATAAAAACAAAAGAATGGATTGTTATTAATTTGTTCTTTAATTATTTAGACGTGAACTGTGCAACTGCTATCTTTTTTGCTCTATGGAGGTGTTCAGGCCTCTCTTGCTAACAAAGTGAGTGGGGTATCCTTTTTGTCGACAACTTTGAAATTTCACCGAAAAGGCGAGCCTAGGTGAAGAAATTCCTCGTTTTTAAGCTAACGATTTTAAGGATGTTTCAAAACATTGTTCAAAATTGCAATTTACGGTATGTCAGCCTCAGCTTGTTTTCAGTTTGTTCTTGACATCTAACCAACTTTGAGGCTCGAGTTTTTATGAAATTGTTCTTATAAAGAAAAAGTGTCCCTAGAAATCCCCAACTTCTAGGGAAATCTAAGATCAAAAAATTTCTTCAACTAAAGAAAGGTACTAGAAGAAAAAAATTACAAATAAGCAGGAAATTCGTCATGGTGCTTAGTTTTGCAACTAACTTAAGCACACAATTTAAAGTTTTTAGATATCTTAAGCCGGAAATTCATTATAACCTTGAATTGATTCATTTAGAATAGAATAGTTATCTTTGCTATTTAAAACTGCGAATCAGGCAAAGTTTTTTGTTACTATGACAAAATTGTTTTATTTAAAATAATTTCTAGCTAAAAGATAAATCTTGATGTGAAATTTAATACGAGTTTTGTAAACATATTTAAAGAGATCAAGAATCGGTAATACACATGTAAGATATATATCATAGTTTAGATTGTATCATAAACACAGAGTATTATCAGTATTGTTGTTATAAATATTGGCTATGATACAGTATACCCTAAATGTCCCACATTGACTTTAACCTGCAAAATTGACTAACCTTTGCTCGACTTTGTTTCATTGGTGTATTCAAGCACTACAGGAATGACTGGAAATCCAGCAACTGAACAGCTTAAAACTGAACTGTGTTGGTGGCAGCATCGACCAGTATTCCAGAGGTTTGCTTAATTCTGTTACTCGGGCAGCGGGGAAGCTATATCTGAGTCTACGACAAAACCTGCTTTGCTAATAGCTTCTATAACAGGGGGTATCAAATATTTTCTGAACAGGTGTACTTGCGAAATTGTCAGGCTGCACTGTGACCAGAAAATCAGTTTCTTATTGTTGTAAAGCTAAACCAAAAAGCTACATTACTTTACAGGGATCAAGGAATAATGTGTCATCTAGTTTTATCGAGATTTGCAACTTGAAAGTTCCTTTTATTGTTTTGACACCTTGTTTGCATTTGATTCCTTATAATCGGACAATATTTCAGCTTGCTTTCTATAGAACCCTGAAATAATTTTTTATAACATCAGTGATTTGTTTGCCAAGAGTTTGAACTTTGTTTGACATTTTACTCAAAATGCACCTGATTTATAAGGATGGCTCACAGGAGGTTTTCTTCACATATTTCAGACAGTAATTTTCTGTTTCTCATGATAACAAGCAAACAGGGAAATAAGCATAAATGTGAAATAACGGTATATTAAAAATTGCATTTGATAAAATGACTTTTAAAACCTGAATTTTTTGCATAAGTTTATACGAATTGCTACTCAAAATTGGTTTTGAAAAAAGAAAATATCAAAAAGTCGAAGTTAGGAAATATTAAAAGTTAAGTTTAAAGATCTTATCTATTATCTATTAGCAAAGAAAAAACTGTTGGTAAAAATCTTTCCTGACCAACTCTCGTTTAAAGGATTTACCAATTTCGTTCGCTTTGTTTTGTGAATGAAACACAGATTCAGTGATCACTTGATTTCTGTTGCCTCAGTCAGTTTTCATTGCGTTTGCGCAGTTTATGGAAAAATCTTCGGCCTGAAAACCTACTGAGCAATTCATACGAATACATTTATTTCGTGCAATACATTATAATGTTTTTTGCAAATAGTGCAGTAATGATCAAGTTACCTGTGATTGATCTGAAATTCTAATAAATTTTTTTAAACTAAAATTTGAAAACAGTTCATGTTCCTCTTTGGCGTTCGGCCATTACAAGATTAGCTTTGGAAGCAAAAGCAGCATTTGCCCGCGCCTGAAATTGATTCTCGGGAACACGAGATGAGCTCATATAAAAAAGCACTGTTGTATCATCTTTTCGACAAAATCTCTGGACGGAGCTTTCACATAAGCTAATGAAAAAAAAATATCTTGCAGTGCAGTCGCTGCCTAAGAAACGGTCGCAAAAGGTCGCAAAAAAGATGATGATACAGAAATAAATGATGATGTCATCCTCAGTGTGTTTGTTTGCGACAGATTCTTTCAGCTTTAATTCTAGAATCATCTTTGTTGCAAGAAATTTCACAAGCCTGCTGATACTACGGTAGTATCTGACTAGTGTGCATAGTAGAGGTCAATATGGTGTCTTGTACACTGCAGGAATTTCCTGATCAAAACAACACCACTCAGACTTTACAGTAAGTCAAAGTGTGTCTTTTTGACTGATGTGTTGCTGTTCTTTTGCAACTTTAGTTGTTTTCTTAAAAAAATAAAGGTTAGAATGAAGTCATAACTGGTACAAACTGCTGCAAGTAAGTGGGCTTCAGGCTCGGCCAATCTACCGTCTTCGTTTTCTATGGTTGTGAAGAGTCTTTCGGTGATGGCAGGGCGCGTTTCTAAAAACCGTTTTACTTTGATCGTTGGGAAGATGAGTCATCGTTTTTTGAAGGGTCGTTGGCTTTCAAAATTGGTATATGATGCAATTTTCTCAATGGCTCAGACAAATGGATAGAATGATAGCGCCTTCCCGACAAACATCAATGCAAAGAGCGGGCAAAGTTGAAAAGTATGTATTTAAGCTTGTCATCACCACTGTCGATTCTGAAACCTAAACGTCTCTATGACCAACAAAGGAAAAGCTACGTCTATCTAACATTAGCTCAATCTTCTCATTGCTGACAGGGATCTTATCAACAAAGAACCAATTGAACGCGCTATTCTTCCTCTAACGTTACTATCAACCCACATCTGAATATAAATTTCCTGCTTACTTCCGGACATTATCCGACCCGACGCTTCTATGTTCGAGGGTATCAAGTTTTGTTTGGTATATTCTATCAAATTTCTAGTACTTTCAAGATGAGTTTCAATTTAGTATTCATCGCATTTCTGTCTTATTACCTTTTAAATTTCTTGATATCAGAGGAAAAGTTGATTGAAGGAATCGACTCGTCAACTTTCCAAGCTTATACAAAAGAGGTTAAAAAGGATTAAAACCGAATCAAGCAAAGCGCATCTTCCTTAGGATAAAGTAATGACTACCTTGACAATCTCACCAAGGATAACAGTTGCATCTAGTCTCTAGATGTTTTCCAAGATGTTGAATATTACAGGGCAGTTGCATGCTCCAACAGGACATGAATGGGGAATCAAAGCGTCCCTTCCCTCTACTAGCTTACAGGTCCAGCCTGACCCGACTGGTACCACCTGGCAGGGCTCCCTAGCTCAGGGCTACGAGCGATGGCCAACGGCTAACTCGGCGGGAGACCGGCAAGGAGGGCGGATGAGCTACGACTCCAGGGGTCAACGGCTTCGGGCGGAAGAACTCTTGGAAAGAGGGAGGTGGTTCTGGGGGCCCATCTCTACTATTAGCCCCTTAGTTTTATCTATGACCATGGAAACAAACCAAAACTCAGATTTTGGGATAGTTGGAGGGTCATGGTAGAAGATAGAAGATAGAAGATAGAAGATACTACCTTCTGATAAAAGATAGTAACTGATGATGATGAATATTACTGGAAAATTTTGTAGAAATTATATGCTTTCCAAAGGCTCCAGACAAATTTCGAAGAAATTTGATATTTCTTCACAGGAGGCACTAATGTTAATTATTTGGTCTATAAAGGATAGAAGGAATGATTGCAAGGAAACGTTGCTGGGTCCCGCAGACACCATCTTCAATAATAATGATAATATAAATAATAATAAATAATTTGTTTAAAGTTGGCGTACTAAATGAACGTCTGATAGCTATAAAGAAGCTAATTAAGGCCAACTATCTATAAAGAATTAGTATTAAATAAATATATGATACAATATTAAAAATGTTTATGCAACATTACAATATTAAAAATGTTTATGGTATAATGTTCTAAATAAAACCTATCCCAGCAATAAATATTTTACACAATCCACAGTCACATTCTATAGGGTGTGCTCTTAATTCTTTTTTAAATGTTGCCAATGATTGGGACTCTCTTATACTGTGAGGTAGTGTTTGCCACAGTTTTTGACCTAAATATCTCACAGTTTCTATACCATAAGAAGTTGTCCTGGCTTTTGGAATGTAAAGATTATTTTTAGTTCGCAAATCATAATGTACATTTTTTGTTTCAAAAATCTCACTCATGAAACTAGGGTTCAGGTTATGTTTGGTTTTGTATATTTCTATCATCAAGTACTGTAGATTGCGTTGGTGAATTGATACTGCATTATCCAAAGTCAGCAATGCTTCGTAGTCAGCATGACTGTCTATATAAACAATTCTGAGTGCTCTTTCGTGGATTTTATTTACTTTAGCATTCAGACATCTGTCATGGAACATCCAAATTAAGGGGGCAGTAGCTAGAAAGTTTTCTGGAAACCATTTGATAAAATAAGAGCATCAGTTTCTAGCCGTTCTAAAACTTTATCCAATTGACAGTCAGCTGCGAAAATCGTAGTATCATCAGCAAAGTTACATACTGCAGTATCAGTTACCATTAAGAATAAATCATTAATATATAAATTAAATAGAAGAGGCCCAAGAACTGATCCTTGTGGTACACCTGCAAAGGTTTCTCGCCAAGTGCTGAATGAACCATTTAATTTTACCCTTTGTCTTCTACCGGACAGGTAATTATAAATCAATAATTGAGCATCTTTACAAAAACCATAGGCATTTAATTTCGCAATTAATAGCTCATGGTCTATGCAATCAAACGCTTTTGAGAGATCCATTAGGAAGGCACCAACCACCCTTTTTTATCTAGGGAATTCTTACAAATATCCATTAATCTCAACAGCGCATTCTGTGTGTTGAAACCTTTCCGAAAACCACATAAGTAGGGAACTAAGAACGTATCCGCGAAGTCAACCATCTGAGCATATAGAAGCCGTTCAAAGACTTTTGATTATGCGGACAGAACTGTAATAGGTCGATAGTTTCTATTTTCTGTAGTTTTGTCACTTTTGAAAAGTGGAGTTATGTCTCCTAATTTAAGATCTTCAGGAAACGTTTTCTGGAGCAATGAATTATTGAAAATTGTCGTCAGTAATGGTGCAAAAATGTCTTCGTTTTCTTTCAGTATCCGCGGAGGAATACTTTCAATTGTAGACACTTTTTTTGTATTTAGTCTCGATAATTCATCATTGACTGCCTGCATTGTAATTGGTTGAAATTCGAAGGATGTGCAATGGTTTACCTTATCCTTAATCTTGCAAATGTTGGGATGGTGTTTACGAATGACAGTGAAATAGCTGAGATCCTTAATGATTTTTTTTCAAATATCACAAAGACAATGGACATTGCCCCTGGTGAATGCATACTCAATTTGACAGACCATTTGCTGGACCCGGTTGAAATTGCTGTTGAAAAATATAAACATATCAATGGCAGAAAGAGAATTATCAGCTGCCCAAGAAAAAGCTTCAAGTACATTTTATTTGTGCAGTATATTCGAGAAGAACGACTGAAAACGAGGAGCAGGAATCAGCAGTGACATACTGGGTGAGTTGGAGAAAGTTGAAAATCTTTCCTACCTGATTGACAGCCTAAATGGTGGTGGGGACCAGGTGCCGTGAACTAGCTGTGACAAGGGGAGTAAGCCTATGCTGGAAGGCATTTAACGCCATGTCGCCTATGCTGTGTGGGAAAAGGCACCTGGAAGCTGAATGGTAGAAGCCACAGGACATGTCTGATACCTGTTATGACATACGGATCGGAAACGTGGGTGGTACGATCAGTTGAGAAAGGTATTTTGAGAAGAACGGAAAGATTTGTAGTCCAAAAGATGTGCGGAGTGAAACAAGCTGATAGAATAAATACAAGTGAGTTGATGAAAAGATTTGGACTCAAGGACACAATTGTTGAAACTTTTAAGGCTGGTTTTCATATATCGTAATTCGTCGGCGATGATCCCCGACGCAGCTTCCCGATTGTCAATGACAGTCTGCGATGGTTTATGACATATGAAAACCGGGTCATCGAGAACCATCGGCGGTCATACCCGATCATCGCAAAAGTCAAAATAATATGACTTTCCGACGCTTCCTGACGAACAATAGTAATAAGAACAATGGATCAGGAATGTTCTGTCAAAAGTGAATTCATTTGAACTGAAGGAAGGGTAACTGTTTCGCGGAAAACTGGCATGCTTTCGATAGTACAGGGAACATTAAGGGGGCTATAATTCCTAGTCTGATTCCTAGTCTTAAGTTTGAGTTTCATCATTTTTTTAAGGTGAATCAGGATGAATCTTCAGCTATGTCATGATCATTACATAATCCACTAAACAGAAATTTTCCCAAGAAAATTCATACTGGAATTTGTCTCTCCTTTTTTATTTTCATTGTAACAATGGCTTCTTCTTGAGCAATATTTTTTTGACGGGTGCGCGGGGAAAGTTTCTTACTTTGTTGTAATGAATTTTCATTTGCAAATATATTCCAAAATTATCAATGTGTTTATCATAGATCGATGATAGTATCAAAAGTTGACTATTGGCCTTGATCAGCAGCCATATTCCCAAACTTTCATCAAAATTATAGTTTTGGCGCTTCAATATTGTTTATAGCATCGGAGATCGTCCCCGACCATCGGGGATCATCCCCAACCATCAGGAATGCTGTGCATCGGGGATCATCGCCGACGGGTTACGATATATGGAAACCAGGCTTTAAGCAAGGAAGTCTGAGATGGTAGTGTATAAGGAACACCGCAACGCGACGAGAATAAATAACAACAAACACACAAATCAGTGATGACTAATGTTTCGCCCCCGCATACGGGGCTTCATCAGAGCAAAAGTAAACGATCTAAAAATTTACAAATTTCAAAGAGGTGATGGTCGGATTCTCTCGGTGTCGGATTGGTTGATGTGGAATTGTGTGAATGCAGCGCAGCGGAGAGGAATAGGTAATAGGTGTGGAAGAGGGAAGGATGGCGAGTGCGAGAGTGTGGGTGATTGTGGTGAAATGAAAGTGTAATGAAGGTGGGTAGTGGTGATAACAATAAAAAGTATGAAAGTATTAAATAATGGTAATGATAGTGACAATGGTAGTAAAAAATGAAAAATTAATTAAATAGAGAAAAGAAAATGATAACAGGTATGTAGAGAATGATGATGATGATGGTAAAATAGTAATGTATGGGTAGTAGAAAAAGTGATGATGATGATGGTGTGTTGCTGTAAGAGTAACGGTCAGTGGTTCGGTTCATGCCGATCGGTGTGGGAGTGTTTGCCAAGTCAATGAGGTATTGCTCTTTGGCTCGTTGAACACTCTATCGTTTGTCGTTGAGTTGCAGTAATAGTAAGGTCATTGATGGTATGTTCTGGGCTGCAAAAGTGTTCTGCAACACCAGACTTGGCTACTTTTTTGTTGATAATGTCTCCTCTGTGTTCGTTAAATCTGTCTTTCAGTCGTCTGCTTGTTTGTCCGATGTATTGGCAGTTCTGGTTTCCGTTAGTTAAACATCGTTTGCATTGTAATGCGTAAATAACGTTATTAGAGATGCATTTTATGTCGTAGTTTTTATCAGTGTTAGTAAAATTATTTGTAGTAGTACTGTCTGTGATGTGTTGGCATGTTATGCAGTCACGTCGCGAGTGGCATTTGTAAGTGCCTTTGGGATTACTGGATGTGCCACTTTTTATTCTGGCACGAACCAGTATATCCCGGAGGTTTTTAGGTCTGCGATAGCTAAGTATAGGTACGTCAGGGAAGACTTCTTTGCATATTTTGGAGTTCTGTAACATATTGATGTTTTGTTTGAGAATGGTAGATAGTTGTGGTAAAGTCTGAGATGGTTGGGTCATGTATTGAGGAAAGGTGATGAGGACCAGGGGCGGATCCAGAGCAAATTTGAAAGAGGGGCAGTTGGTAGTGTACGCGGTATAAAACAATTTCAAACCCTATATTCTGATAGAAGGCTCTTTTTTCACTTTGCAAGGAAATTTTCACAAAAATTGCTGTATACTTTTAGGCTTTAGTTTTAGTCTCAGACACTTTCCCACCTGATTCTCATTCTTAAAAGGAGCGCACGATTTCCAAAAAGGGGCGCTAGACTTGCTTCGACTCGGTAAGGGAGGGGCAACTGCCCCTAGTGTGAAACAGGCATGGAATTTGAAGATTGATTGCAGTAGAGGGAGAGGAAAACCGTAGCTGAGTTGGAAAGGAATGATGGAAAAGGAGTGTCATAAAGTTGGACTGACTTTTGAGGACGCTATCATCCGAGTGAAGTGGAGAAGCTACACAAAATCACGGAAGGAAAGCCAGTAACCCTTGAAAGGGGAAAAATCCGGACTATAATAAAACGATGATGATGATAATGATGTTGATTGACTCAAAATTGTATTTCCTAATCATAAAGCACCTTGCTAAAGCAACGAGGAGCAATGTGGCTTAGCATAAACGATGGAAGGAAATCTTTATCAGAATTATTTGATGACGATAGGCGAGGAGATTGTGTAATAACAATTCTCAGAATTCTTTCTTTGCTCGACACATGTGTAGCATGAAACGTACGAATAGTACCTTTTAGCAATCTTGAGCAAATAGAATCAAATGGTTTATCCATTATATTTGATAACGGCAATAAAGGACTTGACTAATTATTCTAGCAATTTCGAAATGGCTCCTGTTAGCAAAATAAATATGATATCTTCTAGCTGGTCACGAATAACATCAGAAGACACTACTTGTCTATGCTGCTTATGCCAGGGTTGAGGAAGATTGCTGATTTCATGCATAGATATTACAATGTAATCGTAGCTCAATTTCATGACAATTTATTTCAATATGATCATCATAAATTCTATAGGAGACACATTTTCTTAGTTATAAAAAAACTTACATTTTCGATTTTCTAATTTCTAACTTTAAGAAGGCCCATAGAATAGCATTCAAGGTTTTTCATTGAGCCACAAATGTCAGTTCACAGATTTTTAGAAATTACCTTAGTCGCGTCAAATGTCACACAGGCATGTTGAGATTAGGCTTCTGACTTTATTGTTCTAAAGTATATGATGCTCCATAGCTGTTTTTTAACCTAATCAAATCATATGTATTTAATTTTTGAAAACGCACTATTTAAAGCTGTCAAGGGATATTAAATGAAAACTTAGATATTTGTGCTACTATATGTGTTGTGCAATGCTCTACACAATAAAACAATAAGAATGAAACAAAACAGAACATATAGAATTGGATGAAAGTGTCAGACAAACAGGTTGGCTTATAATAAATGGTAAATATGCTTTCATTAGCTTAAAGTTAGAAAAAGAACGCTTTGGAACAACAGTAACTGGAAGGGACAAAATAGACTTGATTGATCTCAGAAGTGTGCTTCTAAATCTCTAGCACTGCTTTCCTGCTTTTTCGCAAATATAGATGCAAGATAAAAGTTTTCACATGAGCGATTACATATCTATATATTACGAAAACAAAATTTAGACTTTGAAGTAAATCTGAATCTATTTTTTCTGCGAATAATCCGTTCAAATTTCAGAAGCAGAAAATTGCTTTCAAAGCCAACGATCACATAAGTGTGTCAAAAATGCACATATTCTGGTATTTTAATTCACTCAAAGACTTCGATCAGCTGAGCTCAAACGAAAGCGTCTTTACAGTGAAAGTTACTCATAAAATTGGAGTCCCATTTTTTAGAGAATTTGCTTGGGACTCCTGGGGTTTGCACAGTCTGCCCACTCTGTAGCTATGCATCAATTTTTACTAATGCTTTTTTACTTTTAATTGAATATCCACAAGCTGAAAGCTATCTAATGGTGGTAACCTTTATTCTGTTGTGGTTGTTGTTTTTGTTGTTGTTGCTGTTGTTTTGTTGCTGTTGTTTTTGTTGTTGTTGTTGTTGTAAACTTGAGCCTATGCAGCCCAATCGGCTGTATTTACTCCAGTTTGGGACAAAATGTCTCAGTTTGAGTGGTCGGATACTGGTGAGATTAGAATTGTTGGGGATTTAAAAATTATTAATAGGAATAATTGGGGGTATGAGGCATTTTGGGGATTTTGGAGGGGTGTTAAATTGAAGGCCTAGTTTTTTTTATCATTTATATTTTATAAATATTTTAGTAACTACTAGATTTAAAATATATTTCTGAGACTAAATTATAGAGACTCTGGCGCGCAGGGTATATTTTTTTCTACCTTCAGGGGATATCATATGTAGCCAAAGAAGCAACTGCCATTGTTTTATTCTTCATTGATTTTAAAGTGGGACGTTTCCTTTGCTGCATGGATTTTACTTGAAATTTCCAATGAAGCTACTATTGGGATGTTCTAACACTCCCCAACTACCAGGTCGTGACACCCCGGTGTTAAATTCGGGGTTGTAACATTCCCACCATTCGGTCGTGATGCCACTGCGTAATTTTCGGTGTTTGTGGGGCTGTATCTCTCCCCAAATCATTGAATGTCTTTGGAATAGTCGGAAAAGTAGAGAGTAATCGAAAAACATCAGTCGTAATTCCAGTGCTTATTTATGTCAGAGAAGATTACTCATCGTTGATACCTAGAATCTTCCTAATTCAGAGAGGAAGTTCAAGAGTCGTGTAATGATAGGGCTCTGTTTGTAAGGCTTAGAACAAATTTAATACGAAATTACATTTGGCTTATTGTCAGTCGGAAATTTCGTACCATTCGTCCTTTCCGAAATGCACGTCAATTAATGTTCCTTGGCGTGGCATATTGCTTTGGTAGACTATTGAACAGCGCAACAATCTGCATTTCGGCCATTCTGATTGAAGCGAATTTGGTTAGCAAGCAAAACCTCTCAAAACATTATGTTTTAAATAATTAACTAGGGCGTAAATGTCAATTATACTACAGTGTAAAGCTGTTTTTATTTTTGTAGGTAAGAACAAAAGTACTGGGCTGCAGAAAGTAGTGCAGAGAAGCTTAAAAGCAAAATACTGCAAGAACCATTATGATTGTTTTTGTTTTAAGATATCTATAGCTGAGATTATTTGAATTAATTCATATTTGTAGCAAAATTAGTGAGCGTATGTTTTTCGAGTGTCAGGTCCATTGATTGAAGTATTTAGCTATATGCATGGATGTTTATTCTGAATCCTTTGTTCGGAATTCAGATCATTGCTCCATCCATTTGAATCCAATGTATTTATTTTCATACCAACGTGAGGTAGCTATCTCTTTCCAGTCTCTGTTGTCTCATTCTCTCCAATCTTTAAAGATCTTAAACTTCTCAAACTTTCTGAGGTTTTTGAGCTCAGACTTTAAACTTTTGTTCATGACTCTGTCAACAAAACATCACCTAGTTGCTTTCATAATTTCTTCTTACTCAGTTCATCTGTTCATCAATATTCCACAAGACAGGCTAGTCAAGGTCATCTATTTTTGTTTCGAAAAAAACAGTTTTCACTATGGTCTAGGGTCAATTCAATATCTTGGTTCTAAGCTTTGGAATTCATTGCCCATGGAACTCCGGAATGTGTCATCGAAAATATCATTTAAAAAGCAACTAAAAATTTACTTATTGAACAAGGTCAGTCAATGATTCTTAGCCATTTTTGTTACTTGCACAAGTCCTATTCTATTTTCTGTAAAGCAACACGTGTATTTATTGAAATTGGGCAGTTTTGGCCGGCTCCGGCTGGTGCCTGTCGGGTCGTATCCTTCTGATTCCTTGTATGGGGATTTGGATTGTGATCTGGTGGTTGCCTGCTGGGTTTAGCTGAATTGTCCCATTATACAAATCCAACCAAATTCACTTGAAATTATTCAAATAGGGGGGGGGGGGGCTTTTTCAATGAAAGTCTATTAGCTTCAAGCATTTTTGCATATTTTTTATTTCTGTATTTACGTTTCTAACAAGATCATACACTGATTTGGACTTGTAATAAATGTTTGTATCGTCTGCAAAAAGGTAAAAGTTCAGTTTTTTGAGACATTTGGTAAGTCATTGATAAAAATTTAAAAAAGCAACGGTCCTAGTACAGATTCCTGTGGCACACCATATGTGATTTTTAGTAATTCAGAATTTACGCCATTGACTGAAACAAATTGATGTCTTTCTGAAAAGTAGGACCGAAACCAAGCCGGGGCATCTTCTCTGATACCATAATGTTCAGGTTTATTAATCAAAGTATCGTGGTTAACAGAATAAAAGGTCTTTTTGTAGGTCGATAAATATTTCACATTCATATTTTCTATTGTCAAGAGTATTTCTTATTGCTTCAGTCATGGTCAATTGAATAATTTTCTTGAAAACAAAAATGCAAAGGGTAGACTACTTTGTTATGGGTAATAAACGAATAGAGTCGTTTGTACATTAATTTTTCATATAGTTTGCTGAAGACTGGCAACAGCAATATAGGCCTATAGTTTGACTTAGTTTCGGTGTCCCCCTTCTTAAAAACAGGAATTAATTTGGCTACTTTTAATTTATTTGGGAAAATTCCTTTAAAGAACGACTGATTGATAAGTGTAGCTAAGGAATTCGAGATATAGGGTTCTATAATTTTCAAAAAAATTATTGGAATTCTGAGCGGCCCAGAAGACTTTGATGAGTCCAATCTAGAATTTCATTCTCAACTTCTATATGATCGACTGGAGAGAGGAAGATTGAATTTAAGTTTTTATTATCAAGATAATCAATAGGTGACTCAGATCTTTTTGGCAAAGTTTTGGTAATATTCTCAGCAACATTGACAAAATACTCGTCAAAGATAATAGAAATTTTAGTTGTGTCGGATGTTATTTCTTCTTTATCCTTGATTTTGCCAATACTTGCAGAGACAGAGCCTTTGTTAGAAATAATTTATTTAATGTCTGCCCACAGTTTTTTCATATTTTGGCAATTTGTAGAGAAAGAGTCATGGAAATAGTTTAGCTTGCTTTTCTTTATCTCATTTGTTACCCAATTTCTGAATTTTCTGTAGAGTTGAAGATTGCTATCCGATCTATTTCTTTTCATTTTTCTAAACATCCAAGGTTTTGCTTTTATTTTTGATTCCTTTTTTGTGCACTTTATAACTGGTACATGTTATTCAAAAAGCATATTAATGTCTTGAGAAAATTTATTATAGTTTCCATTAATATCGGTATTATTATCAATATAGCTCAATTCTAATTTATTAAAGTCAGAAATAAACGACCTCTCGTCAAAAGATGAGTAGTGGCCTGCGGGCCACGCGTTGGACAAACCTGATTTAGAATTCAAAGACTTCTTCAAATAAGTCTACACCTCCATTTTGGCTTGACGATTTAGTGTCGTAATGATTATATCCTTCGATGCTGACATTTGTTAAAATTTCATCTTGAGTGTGATTCCATGTCTCGGAAACTCCTATGATATCAAAATTATTTTTAGCCTGAGCACATAGGTTAATAAGTTCATCATTGTGTAAAGAAAGACTTTTTATATTTGTATGAAGAATGGAAAGATCGCAAGAATCGTATCTGCGGGAATTAAGTTCGGATACAGTAAAATAGCGTGAGTCAATAGTTTGAGGCAGTTGCTCATCAATGTCCTAATCACTCAAGTATGGTACTCCAGTTAAGTTCGAAGAATACTGAAAATTTGGCAGTCCGGCGATATATGAGGGCTCTTCGTGGTTCTCTACCTCAAGCATATAGTATATAAAATTAAAAAGTAATTAAACGAGAAAAGTTGATCACTAAGGTGGGAGTGAAGTATGATTTCGGTTTAGCAATTGGGTGTTTAATACTAGCAGTCATGCCGAGCGGCGCTGGTCGTTTAACTTGTATCTATGTGTTTTAACAGAAAAGGGCGTGCTGTTGACAATAGATGTGTTACTGCATCAGTTCGTCAGTTGTAATCGAAATGTCTCGAGACATCTTGAATCGTGATTTAAAATAAGGTACAAAACGGAAGGTGGCAGCTTACTGGAGCGATTGCAGCAATTACATTAATATACAGTTTTCTAAGCCCCCTTCGAGGATTACGATTTCGAACAACAATTTAAAAAAAAACAACGAGAAAAGACAGCCATGTCTAAAGAAATGAGTTTAACCTATCAGCCTCTCAAGATCTTCCACATCATTAAAATAAACGAATTCTCCCCTCCTAAACCAGAAAAACTGCAATTATAGTCTGCAAATGCGAACGACACATTTTCGTCTTTTAGAATTTCATTTTCCCTTTTAATGATTTCCCTTCTTCTCCTTGTCAGGTCTAACTTGATGCTTTACCTTGTGGTCTTCTTACGTGCCTTATAAATTGCAGTTCTTTGCCGCCATGTAGTTATACGCACAATCATCTGCTTTGTGCGCTTACCTTCAATCCTGACAAATTTCCCAATTCTATGAGCACTCAAGCGCAGAGTCTGGTACGTCGACGCCAATCTCATCGGAAACCCCCCTTACCTTTCGAAGAAATTCTTCGCTTGATTCGCTTTTCCCTGATGTTGGCAGATCAATAGCACTAATCCGTAGACAAAGTCTACGTTGATATTGTTCACCATCATCGTTTGATTTTTGCAAAACAGCGACGTGCTTTTCCAGTACAGCAACCTTGTCCTCAAGTTGCAAAATTTTCTTGGATTGCTCATCAACTATTTTGATGAGATTAGATATGCAGTCTTTTGTGGCCATCCTTTCTTCAAGGCTTTCGAATTTGTTCCCCATCCGTGCCTTTAAACTTTCATCGCAATCTTCGTCTTCCAATGACTTGGGCGATATAGCATCAGGAGAACTGGATGACGGACATCTCTTCCCACGACGTGGCTTAGATATGGCTTAATCCAAAAATAAACGGCTGTTTATGACGATGCAAACAAAAACCGTCCTAAATCACAACATATCCAACAAACCAACTAGTAGTATCCATCTATTACATTTGCAAATCAAAACGATAGATATTGCGCCGCTTTGGCTAAAGCGTAGTGTTAAGCGTTCGCCATTAATGCAGCTTTTTACCCTTGAGAAGTGTTATATGAGCGTGATTTTTCAATTTCGGAAGAATTCCTACGAAGATTTTTGTGCCAGAACCATCAATATCTGAAAGTGAGGTAGAAATGGCATTGAAAGAACTTGCGAACGGAAAAGTCCCTAGTATAGACAATTTTCCAACAGAACTTTTTATGGCAGAAGGCAGTGAGGTAATAGCAATTACAACAAATATTTGTAATAAAATATGGGATACTGCTGAATGGCCAAGACAAGCCATTCTTAGAGCGAGAAATTCCTGATGAACAAGGTGGATTAAGGAAGAGCAGAGGAACACGAGATCAAATTGGAAATATCAAGAGGTTAATGGAAACGACCATAGAATTCTAAAAGAGTGTTAATATGTGCTTCATTGATTATAGTAAGGCAGTGGATTGTGTGGACGACTAACCCCCCAATTGTTTACGGAAGATGGGCATTCCAGAACATATAATAATTCTGTTACGCGGGTTGTACACAGATCAGGAGGCAGCAGTAAGAACTTTGTATGGAAATACAGATTGGTTCAAGATCACTAAAGGAGTAAGGCAAGGTTGCATCTTATCCCTATTTTTGTTAAACTTTTATAACGAAAACATAGTGAGAATGGCTGGTCTTGACGAAATAGAGCATGGAATTGAGATAGGCTGTCAAAAGGTCAATAACCTTCGATATGCAGATGACACCACGCTGCTGGCGGGAACAGAAGAAGGTCTCAAAATGCTATTAGATGAGGCGAAACAAGAAAATGATAAAGCTGGGCTTCGGCTCAACATTAAGAAAACGAAAGTAATGGCTACATCAAGTGAACTGGAAGAATCTAAATTTGGGGAAGAAACAGTTGAAGTCGTTAATAACTTTATATTTCTCGGTGCTGAAATTTTAAGAGAAGGAGGTTGCACAACAAAAATTGTCAGACGGATTGGCATGGGCAAAGCGGCGATGACAGGTCTTCCTAGGGTCATGAAAGATAAAGAGATGCATATCTTTGATTAAAATGACCAACTATGAGGGATATGATCAGAAGTGAGACTGCAACAACTGTATATAAATCTGTTAATGGTCTCGCGCCTGATTTTCTCTCGCATTTATTTGTTAGAAATTCTGATCGCAATATTATCAACCTTAGAAATGCCGAAACTGACTTGCTAGTGCCATTCATGAAAACTAATAATGGACAGAAAGCGTTCGCATTTCGTGGAGCAAAAATCTGGAATGATCTCAGCCGCGAGGCCAAGCAAGCTCCCTCTTTATCTTCTTTTAAGAACAAGATAAAGGGTTTGTTGTAAATTTATTGTAAATAGTTGTAGATAAATTATTTATGATTGTAATTAGTTTCCTTTTCCTGTTATTAATTTTATTAGATTTTTTAATTTGTAATATTTTTGGCACGGCCCCCTGAAAATCAGTCATGACTGACGGGGCTACCGTGCATAAATAATTTTAAAATGAAAAAAAATGAAAAAAAAATGAAAACATACGAAAGTGGGCTCAGTGAAGGCATTAGTTCCTGTAATGGTGTACGATTGTTAGAGCTGGACAATCAGGAAAGGCGAGAGAAGGAAGATTGATGTGTTTGAGCTATGGTGTTGCCGTAGAATATTGAGAATACCATGGAAAGCAAGAAGAACAAACGAGTCTGCTTTGGAAAAAATAAAGCCGGAAATTTCTTTAGAAGGCATGATTGTCGCTGACTTACTTCGGACATGCGATATGAGCTAATTTCCTATTTCATTTAAACTTTAGTATTCTTTTATTCATTGTATTATTATTCAATAAAAAGGACACTGGGTCCTTGGCAACATCAATGTTCAAAAAGGCTTGTATTTTTGTTTCAAAACTCTAATCAGGTCTAGACAGGACTTTTTGGATTACAATACTTAAAGGCCCTCACTTCGCTTGAACATACCGCAAAATGTCTCGAGAAACATATCATTGACTCTTTCTTAACTTACTAAGCTGAATAAATTATCTCTGGTAATGGTTCTTGCACATGGGCGTGGTGGATGTTAAACGTTAGGGGGGCTAAGTATGGATCTTCCACGAAAATCGTTTCCTTATTGAGATAGTACTGTCCCAATGGAGCCAGAATTACGACAAATGTGGTTTGATAAGGGGAGCTGCAACTATCCCAGCCAATTTGCCCCCACGACGATGCTCTCCCAAATAAAAACATCCTCAGATTCAATTTGACGCTTAAAATATTTGTTTACAGTCGTGCACCTCCTTTTTATGCCGTTTTTCTAAGCCAAAAAATCTCGCGATTTGCACCGAAAAATTCTAAGAATTCTTACTCCCGAGTACGTGCGATGAGAAAAATGCCTGTAGCCCTGAAGTGCACAATGTAAACTGAAAATAGCTTTGAAAATGGCTTTGAAAAAAGCAAACATTTTACGACATACTGTTTACGACAAACTGTTTTAACAGTGTTTCTAGACCTACAAAATCGAGGAGGCTGTTCTCTTTGAGAGGCAGTTTTGTTTCTTATGTTGGAAGGAGCATGTTTCGGATAATTGGCAGAGCCCGGTCGTTCTTCCATCTAGCAATTTTGGAGTCGATCTACATAAAAACGAAAAAAGCCGCCATTGTGTAGACAGAAGGAGTTCGTTTTTTCTCTTGGACTCCATTGGTAATTTTTCTTTAGGCTCGCGGCACTGATTGGTCAACTATACCGGTCTTGTGCTTGCGTTTTTCTGATTGGCCTATTTCGATTCACAAATGGGTATATATTTTCCATCGTGTTCTTTCGGAACCTTATTCTGACGTTTTATGCTCTGAGGAGTGTCAGACGAAAAAGCTTTTAGTATGTCGTAAAATGTTTGCTTTTTTCAAAGCCATTTTCAAATTCTGTACCGCAAAAAAATTGTTCGAATAAAGCTTTATTATTATAAGCACAGAATAGATTGTAAAATTACCAACATTCGCGAGAAACACTCAACTCAACTAAAAACTCAACAACAATTCTATACACCTGTTTTCACGCGTCCCCTTATTTAGATCACATAGTTGCAGAAAACACGAACAAAGAGTTAGAGCAAAACACCAGAGTTTTTCTATTGATTATTGTTTGATGTGCTCCTTTGCTGTTGCTGTTTCACTTTTTTATTTTAAAATTAATCTATTTTTTCCAAATTCAAAGCCGTCAATTCTATACGAATTAAAAATATTTAATGCGCTTTTCTTCCAAAGCCGTTGCTTGCTGAGAACGGACTTAAGGCTCGAAACGTTGCTTGGACATTCTAAAGGACTGCTGTGTTTTGCTTCTATCGTTAATCCATTGCAAACTTTCAATTTTGATGTGGAAAGACTACCAACACTGAGATTACGTTTACGATCATAGAATGACCAAAGCCAGAATTCAAAACAGATGGCCATTGTATAATTAAAGGCATAACATTTGTAAAATGTGAATGATAAATTCTCATGAAGACGCAATGACAGACGCAATGAAATCTCTGTGGATATGTTATACAAACAAAATACTGGCCCAGTATTTTGCTCTAAATGATTATCAGAATCCTAGCAAAATTTTTACAGTCAACCGCCTGTAGTTATATTTGTGTTTCCGTGGTTAAGACCTTGTTTTTCTGAGAAGCAAAATTGCGGTCGCTGTTCAAATCTTCATTCACAAAGAACACAGAATGAGATTTCCAGACACATTAATCGCAATGCAGGTGCGAACTAGCATTCGTGAAGTCCCGAACTACTTCAGTTACTTCTATTTTACTGAATAGCTGGGTAGAAAAGGCGTCTTCCCTTTTTAAAAGAATTTATTCTAATCTATTTTCTAAAAAATATAATATCAAGTTTTATGAAAAGTTTATCGTTTGCTCTCTTTCCAGCTAATCTTTCTAGTTCTTAATATTTAAACATTTAATGGTTAAAGGTACCATACTTATTCTAAAAAATGATCAGCTTTTGATAATAAACGAATTGTACCAACTCCGACAAGACTACTTGCCAAAATACCAGCTTAATTTTTGTCATTCAAATTAGCAGTTTCCCTCTTCACTTCCAAACAGTGATTTGAATATGCAAAGACTGAGTTTTAAATGCAAATATGCAAAGAGAATGCAAAACCAGTTACATCTGTTGCAAGTTGGCTGAAATATAAGTAAAAGACCTGAAAAGACAATTTTAGTAATATATAGCTGTTGTTTTCGCCTTCTTCGTGAATTTTGAAACCAAGACCAATTCATTGTAATTTGATATATAGTATACATATTCAGTTTTATGACTATAAGTGACACGTGACGAATATGAGTATACATATGAACTATAACAAATTTAACGAGACAAATGGCTAATTTGATCATATTTTTTAATCAATAAATACATTCGAATGCGTTGTTTTGTTACAGCGTTTTAAGCTGCTAACAGGCAGCATTTTGGAAAAAATGAAGAAAAATCTTATTGTCTTAAAATGCAAGATACAAAGTTAATAATTTATTCATGTTAAACCAAAATGTAAAATGACACACTATGTTCTACATTGATGAAAGCTTTACAAATTGTCAATTAATCCATAAAGTTGCCCAGCCTTTTTCTAAATGGCCTTCTGGACACACAGCTGCGATTACTAGCTCCATTCAAGAAATTCGGGTTATTCCTGCATACCTTCCCTAAGTGTATGTAGAGCAACAAAATGCTTTACAAGCTGAATCCTTTCCACAATACCACTAAACATTTTCTCAATGATCTTAAAACACAATTTTTCGTCTTTCAAGTTGATGGTTAATGATTGAATTCATCAAAGTCACTTGAATAGGAGAAACCTTGAAAAAAACTAAAATCCTGCCAAACACAACCAAAGTCTCGATAAACATGATTGAAACCACAATTGACTTTTTGAGAACCTTCTCCCTCTATAAAATTCTTAGTGCTGCGAAGAGAAAGGAAATATCCCCAAAAAAGAATCCTCCTTCGCAGATTTGTGATTTCAAAGAGCTTCTGATGGCTGAATGCATCTTCACATCGTCTTAGTTTTAAAAAGGAGGTATTTAGATAAGATTTTTATGAAAATTACTGTTCTAACGTAATGCCGTTAATAGAGTTTTTTGGTTTTTTTAATGCTTGCTTCTTAATTTAGAAATTTGACAGTGATACATTTAAGCAAATTTCAAGAAATTATACTGATCACAAAACTAGGAAAGGTAAACAAAAGGTGAAACTTACTATTCTTCTGAAAACCTATTTTAAATCAGACATGCATAGTTTCTTCTTCCTTTGCTTGTCTTTATGCTTTCTTATTGAAACCCATCTTGCTAATAGAACTTGGTATTCGGCAAGATTCATTTGGTGAAGATGAAATGGCTGTCATCTACATATTCTCACTTTAGCACGCCTTCTGTTCGTGTTTTGCAATCTTTCGCTGTTTTACAGCGTTGTTTCTATATTTGAAGTGAGATATTCCTTTTAGTACACTAAGATTTAAGCTTGTTTTATTAAGTCCCGCAAAAATAAGCTCAGTACAGAGAACCAAGTCAATAGATTTATTGGTTATTAACTGATGTGAACGTTTGTGATCACGCCCAGACACAGTTGTAGGGCGACAAATATCATTCGCTACTGAACAATCAACAACTTACTAACCTTCTTCTTTTTTTGAATGGGATTATATTTGATACAAACAGATAGAATGATGCATTTGCAACATTTCCAGACTACTATTGGAGGACAAGGAGGCTGTCAATGGAGATTGATGTCACTTGCCATAAACATTTTTGCTAATTTTGACTAAGCAGACATTATGTCGATTTTGAGGTTACAGTATAGAGCACTTGAAAACAGCAGTTATGGAAAATGCTATGTCATATATTGCACCTTATGGCATGCTCAAACGTTCCAACATTTCACCCAATATTTCTCCCAACATTTTTCTTCGATGTTGGAAAGTGGTCCGACTAACATCGTCAAACGATCCAACATTTCTCCCAAAATTTTCATGCGCAGATAGAAAAAGGACTGGGTAGAAGGTCGCACTACAGGTTGCAAAAGGACTGTCATCGCAGTCTTTAAGGACGAGAGCCGCATCCCCCATCAAAGCGGTGGCCTATATTTGTCCCCTTGATGGCTCTTCTTGCGCACAGAGTTTGCTATCTTTCGTCATATTGTCCATAATAATAGTGGACGAAACGAACGAAACCAACCCGAAAAGTCAACAACGGTGCGATGTTTGAATTTTGACGCTTGTTATGAAAGGGTCTTAAACCAACTGCGCTATTGGCTGAGGTGGTCAAACGAACCAACATTTCAACCAACATTTCAAAACAATAGAATTGTTGGATGTCGGCAGCCAACATTTTTGACCGCAGTCAAGTCTAATCCAACATCGGAAAGAACGATGTTGGATGACTCAACATGGTGGTCAAGCGGTCCAACATTGCGCCCAATAGTAATAGTGGAAACTTTTCATTTTGAATTCCAGTTAAAACTACAATTACAAATCTCACTATTACAAGGTAATTTGTAACTAGCTAGCCTGTGTTTACAAAATAAAAACTATTACAAAAGTAGTAATGAGAAAAGAAAAGAAAATGTTAAAAGAGGAGTAGCTCTGGATTAGTCCAAGTTTTGTTTCTACAGCAGAATATATAGTGTGTGGTGCGAATGGAGATGCTTGTAAGTTTGGAGACGAGGTAGCGTTTCTGTTGATGATCAATGGACAAAGAGTCACACATGTCGATGAATGAGCTGCAGGAGTTGCCAAAAATACCAAGTGAATGGAAAGATTGACAAACGAGACTGACTTAAACTGACGTTTTAAGTGAGATACGAGGTTGGCATATTTCTCTGACTTTCTGACAGCATTGCAGTTGAGATTTGTTTTAAAGCCTATGGTTACCTTTTGAAAAGTAAGTCAGGGCGTAGTTGATCTCCAGTTATGATAGAAAGGGAAAGAAAGCCTGGTAAATCTGCGTAAAGAGAAGACCCATTTATTGCTTGGAAGGAAGTGACTAGAAAGTTTAGTGCAGAGTTATAACGCCAATTGTAGCGGCCTTGGTCAAGGTACACTTTGCATCCAGCAACAACGTGTAGAAGTGTTTCCGGAAGTAGACAGAATTCACAGTCAGATGTTTGACTAAGGTTCCATTTCAGCAGATTTTGACGAGTTGCAAGAGTGTTGTTAAGATACTTGATGGTAAAGTTAAAGATGTTACTAGGTAAATTGCTCTTTGTACTTGACCAAATACCGTTCAGCTTTTCCGGTGAATGTTTCAGTAGGAAGGTAATTGTAGCTCCCTGAGATGGTAAGTTTTGAGTGAGACGTTCTTTGTTGTCTGTTAATAATGGAAACATTTCATTTTCAATTCAACTTAAACTACAATTACGAATCTCACTATAACAAGGTAATTTGCAATTGGCTAGCCTGGCTTTACAAGAAAAAACTATAATAATCGTAAGGTGAAAGGAAAAACTGAGAAAAAAAATAAAACAACCAAAGTTAAAAAGGATGTAATTCCGGATTTGTCCATGGCTTATTTTTGCAACAAAATATGTAGTACGTAGTACGGATGGCAATATTGGAAAGTTTAGAAATGAGATACCATTTTTGTTGTTGATCGATGGAGGGAGAGTCACACATTTTTAAGAATGAATTGCAGGAATTGCCGAAGATTCCAAGAGAGCTTATAGAAAGATTAACAAAGGAAACACATTTGAACTGCCGCTGTAAACCAGATAAGAGAGGAGCATACTTGCTGTGTTTTCTTGTAGCATTTGTGTTAAGATTGGATTCGAAGCCAACAGTTGACTCTTAAATGTAGAGGTAATTGTTGTTAGTCTTCAAGAGAAGATCTGGGCGAAGGTTTTCTTGAGTTATGATTGATGGTGAAAGATAGCCAGGTATATCAGCGTAGATGGTAGATTCATTGACAGCTTTTAGTGACGTAGCTAGAAAGTTTAGGATAGAGTTATGTCGCCAGGTGTATTGGCCTTGTTCCAGATATGTTTTGCAGCCAGCAACAAGGTGAAGGAGGGTTTCTGGCAGACAACAGAAAGAACAGTCAGAGGTTTGGCTCGAGTTCCATTTTTCAGGTTTTTCTGTGTGGCCAGGGTATTGTTCAGGTACCTTATGGTAAAATTGAAAATATTCTGAGGCATGCTACTCGATGTGATGTGATAATAAAGATCCTTGGGAGGTTAAGATGTTTTGCAGACGATCTTTATGCTCATGCTGGACAGCCTTCAATGCTTCTTTGGTGTTCCTATATATATCATATTGTATATCTGTGCTACTGCTGGTATTCTTCTATAAAGAGCGAATGTTTTTGTTTCGTGAAGATTTAAATGTGTTGCCGAAAAGTGTTTGACACTGTAGGAATTTGATGGATGGTAAAGTTAGGCTGAGTCCAAACTGGTTTTTAGAAAGAATAATGCTACTCAAGGTCGAGCCATTGGCGGATGTATTTTGATACGAGGTTGTTTAGATTCTCGACAACCCACGTCTTTGAAAGATCTGCTACTGTAAGGTTCCAAGAGATTTTAGAAAGAACAAAGTTGTGATATAGACGCAGCTTATTTTTTGCATGAAGAGGCTGGGAATCGATTTGCTTAAGCATGTTGGTCAGTGATGATAAAAGGTCAGATTTATGTTCTTGGTTTGTCATTTCAAAGTCAAAATGACGACCGAGGTACTTGAAAGAGTTTCCATTCGAGACAGATGGGATTGTTGTTTTTGAAAAGCTTAGGTTGATACTGAAGAGAACGTGTGGAAAATTTCTTTATTCCAAAAGTGATGGATTTATCGACACATATGATCGTGTTAGCCCATTGGCACCAGCGAGTGAAACAATTCAGTAGAAGTTGGTTTTCTTTCTCATTGCTGGTGATAACGGCAGCATCGTTTGCGAATTGAAACCAGTGGACTGGTTGAAACATACGGTCGTTTTGATCATGTAGGGAAAAACCCAAATGTTTGTATTTTTCAGCTTTTATGTACTGTATTAAAGTATTGAAACATAGATTAAAAAGTGGGGGACTGAGGCAGTCGCCTTGAAGAACACCATGACGGACTGGAAATAGCAGGAGTATTATAGTGACTTGTGATGATAGAGGTTTTAAAATCGGTGTAAAGGCTAGAGATAAGAAGCTGTATGTTGTCAGGGATATGATGATAAGACAGTATAGTGGGTATCAAATTATGATGTACTTCGCCAAAGGCATTTTTGAGATCAAGAAGAGTGACAACCAGCGAGCGCTGTTTTGTACGTGCTTTGTCGATAATATGAGCCATCCTTGAAGTATGTTCAAGAGTGCCAGAGATGTTAGACGTGAAGCCTTTTTGAATTTGATGTTCAATATGGCCATTTATTTTAAGAAAATCAAACATGAAGTCTAGCTAGCAAGAAGTGAATATTTTTAGTGGTACTGACACAAGTGTTATGGGCCTGAAATTAGATGGATCTTTGGCGCTATCCTTTTTGTGGATCAAGATAGTGCATGCCTTTTTCCATTCAGTTGGAATATCTCCGGAAAGCCATA
>NW_027020025.1:3757483-3793398 GCF_013076305.1 Rhopilema esculentum | reverse complement strand
TCAATTCAACTTAAACTACAATTACGAATCTCACTATAACAAGGTAATTTGCAATTGGCTAGCCTGGCTTTACAAGAAAAAACTATAATAATCGTAAGGTGAAAGGAAAAACTGAGAAAAAAAATAAAACAACCAAAGTTAAAAAAGATGTAATTCCGGATTTGTCCATGGCTTATTTTTGCAACAAAATATGTAGTACGTAGTACGGATGGCAATATTGGAAAGTTTAGAAATGAGAATCCGTTTTTGTTGCTGATCGATGGAGAGAGAGCCACACATTTTTAAAAATGAATTGCAGGAATTGCCGAAGATTCCAAGAGAGCTTATAGAAAGATTAACAAAGGAAACACATTTGAACTGCCGCTGTAAACCAGATAAGAGAGGAGCATACTTGCTGTGTTTTCTTGTAGCATTTGTGTTAAGATTGGATTCGAAGCCAACAGTTGACTCTAAAATGTAGAGGTAATTGTTGTTAGTCTTCAAGAGAAGATTAGGGCGAAGGTTTTCTTCAGTTATGATTGATAGTGAAAGAAAGCCAGGTATATCAGCGTAGATGGTAGATTCATTGACAGCTTTTACTGACGTAGCTAGAAAGTTTAAGATAGAGTTATGTCGCCAGGTGTATTGGCCTTGTTCCAGATATGTTTTGCAGCCAGCAACAAGGTGAAGGAGGGTTTCTGGCAGACAACAGAAAGAACAGTCAGAGGTTTGGCTCGAGTTCCATTTTTCAGGTTTTTCTGTGTGGCCAGGGTATTGTTCAGGTACCATATGGTAAAATTGAAAATATTCTGAGGCAGGCTACTGGATGTGATGTGATAATAAAGATCCTTGGGATGTTAGGATGTTTTGCAGACGATCTTTATGCTCATGCTGGACAGCCTTCAATGCTTCTTTGGTGTTCCTTTATATATCATATATATCACTTGTTTCCATTCGACGTAAGAGTTTCCATTCGAGACAGATGGGATAGATTTGTTGTTTTTGAAAAGCTTAGGTTGATACTGAAGAGAACGTGTGGAAAATTTCTTTATTTCAAAAGTGATGGATTTATCGACACATATGATCGTGTTAGCCCATTGGCACCAGCGAGTGAAACAATTCAGTAGAAGTTGGTTTTCTTTCACATTGCTGGTGATAACGGCAGCATCATTTGCGAATTGAAACCAATGGACTGGTTGAAACATACGGTCGTTCTGATCATGTAGGGAAAAACCCAAATGTTTGTATTTTTCAGCTTTTATGTACTGTATAAAAGTATTGAAACATAGATTAAAAAATGGGGGACTGAGGCAGTCGCCTTGAAGAACACCATGACGGACTGGAAATAGCAGGAGTATTATAGTGGCTTGTGATGATAGAGGTTTTAAAATCGGTGTAAAGGCTAGAGATAAGAAGCTGTATGTTGTCAGGGATATGATGATAAGACAGTATAGTGGGTATCAAATTATGATGTACTTCGCCAAAGGCATTTTTGAGATCAAGAAGAGTGACAACCAGCGAGCGCTGTTTTGTACGTGCTTTGTCGATAATGTGAGCCATCATTGAAGTATGTTCAAGAGTGCCAGAGATGTTAGACGTGAAGCCTTTTTGAATTTGATGTTCAATATGGTCATTTATTTTAAGAAAATCAAACATGAAGTCTCGCAAGCAAGAAGTGAATATTTTTAGTGGTACTGACATAAGTGTTATGGGCCTGAAATTAGATGGATCTTTGGCGCTATCCTTTTTGTGGATCAAGATAGTGCATGCCTTTTTACATTCAGTTCGAATACCTCAGGAAAGCCATATAACACGGAAAATTTCAGTAAGTTTACTACGTAGATAAGGACAATGTTTGAAGACAAGCATTGATCATTGATGAGCCTGGCTTAACTGTGTGCAAATGTTTTCCTTACCTTGCTGCTTCTTTGGATGGAATTGTGAAATTTAAAGAAAATTCTTGGGGACTTGAGATCAAATGTCCCTTCTCTAAGTACAATTCAACACTTGCTGAAGCTTTGGATGACAATAAATTTTTTTTAATAAAAAAGAAAGTTATTCAGTTGAAGAGAAGCCATCCTTATTATTATCAAATTCAAACCCAAATGTTCTGTTCAGGATTGAAGAAAACGGACCTTGTTGTTTGGTTTGGAGATATAAAGATCTTATCCAAGGGGCAAGGAGAAGCAGAAGACTTCATTCAGCGAATTATTGTTGTAATTTGCTGATATGAAGGAGGCTTCGACGGAAAAAGGGTGATCAGGCTCTTGAAAAGTGATGAGAATGTGAGACAATTGCACATGTTTTGACAGAATGACAAAACTTGCTCGAAATGAATACAAAAAGTGAGGCATGACTCTGCAGCAATACACTTGCACCTATGCAAGAAGCACGGTTTCCAGTGTGGGGGAAAGAGCTACCAGCATTTTGTTATTAAAGATAGTAGTGTCCTTGAGAATGATGAAGTGAAAATTTTGAAGGAATTCAGCATCCAAACGGAAAGGAAAATTGAGCACAACAGGCCTGACATAACTGTCTTTGACAAAAAAGAAAAGCTGAGCTATGTAATAGACGTTGCGTGCCCATTTGATGCGAGAATACAGAAAAAGTAAAGGAAAAAGTTGATACCTATACAGATCTCAAATACGAAATTCTTAAAGTTTGGAGAGGGGATGTGAAGAGAGTCGTCATATTGCCAGTTAAAATTGGTGCATTAGGTCCTTTGCTGTTGCTGTTTCACTTTTTTATTTTAAAATTAATCTATTTTTTCCAAATTCAAAGCCGTCAATTCTATACGAATTAAAAATATTTAATGCGCTTTTCTTCCAAAGCCGTTGCTTGCTGAGAACGGACTTAAGGCTCGAAACGTTGCTTGGACATTCTAAAGGACTGCTGTGTTTTGCTTCTATCGTTAATCCATTGCAAACTTTCAATTTTGATGTGGAAAGACTACCAACACTGAGATTACGTTTACGATCATAGAATGACCAAAGCCAGAATTCAAAACAGATGGCCATTGTATAATTAAAGGCATAACATTTGTAAAATGTGAATGATAAATTCTCATGAAGACGCAATGACAGACGCAATGAAATCTCTGTGGATATGTTATACAAACAAAATACTGGCCCAGTATTTTGCTCTAAATGATTATCAGAATCCTAGCAAAATTTTTACAGTCAACCGCCTGTAGTTATATTTGTGTTTCCGTGGTTAAGACCTTGTTTTTCTGAGAAGCAAAATTGCGGTCGCTGTTCAAATCTTCATTCACAAAGAACACAGAATGAGATTTCCAGACACATTAATCGCAATGCAGGTGCGAACTAGCATTCGTGAAGTCCCGAACTACTTCAGTTACTTCTATTTTACTGAATAGCTGGGTAGAAAAGGCGTCTTCCCTTTTTAAAAGAATTTATTCTAATCTATTTTCTAAAAAATATAATATCAAGTTTTATGAAAAGTTTATCGTTTGCTCTCTTTCCAGCTAATCTTTCTAGTTCTTAATATTTAAACATTTAATGGTTAAAGGTACCATACTTATTCTAAAAAATGATCAGCTTTTGATAATAAACGAATTGTACCAACTCCGACAAGACTACTTGCCAAAATACCAGCTTAATTTTTGTCATTCAAATTAGCAGTTTCCCTCTTCACTTCCAAACAGTGATTTGAATATGCAAAGACTGAGTTTTAAATGCAAATATGCAAAGAGAATGCAAAACCAGTTACATCTGTTGCAAGTTGGCTGAAATATAAGTAAAAGACCTGAAAAGACAATTTTAGTAATATATAGCTGTTGTTTTCGCCTTCTTCGTGAATTTTGAAACCAAGACCAATTCATTGTAATTTGATATATAGTATACATATTCAGTTTTATGACTATAAGTGACACGTGACGAATATGAGTATACATATGAACTATAACAAATTTAACGAGACAAATGGCTAATTTGATCATATTTTTTAATCAATAAATACATTCGAATGCGTTGTTTTGTTACAGCGTTTTAAGCTGCTAACAGGCAGCATTTTGGAAAAAATGAAGAAAAATCTTATTGTCTTAAAATGCAAGATACAAAGTTAATAATTTATTCATGTTAAACCAAAATGTAAAATGACACACTATGTTCTACATTGATGAAAGCTTTACAAATTGTCAATTAATCCATAAAGTTGCCCAGCCTTTTTCTAAATGGCCTTCTGGACACACAGCTGCGATTACTAGCTCCATTCAAGAAATTCGGGTTATTCCTGCATACCTTCCCTAAGTGTATGTAGAGCAACAAAATGCTTTACAAGCTGAATCCTTTCCACAATACCACTAAACATTTTCTCAATGATCTTAAAACACAATTTTTCGTCTTTCAAGTTGATGGTTAATGATTGAATTCATCAAAGTCACTTGAATAGGAGAAACCTTGAAAAAAACTAAAATCCTGCCAAACACAACCAAAGTCTCGATAAACATGATTGAAACCACAATTGACTTTTTGAGAACCTTCTCCCTCTATAAAATTCTTAGTGCTGCGAAGAGAAAGGAAATATCCCCAAAAAAGAATCCTCCTTCGCAGATTTGTGATTTCAAAGAGCTTCTGATGGCTGAATGCATCTTCACATCGTCTTAGTTTTAAAAAGGAGGTATTTAGATAAGATTTTTATGAAAATTACTGTTCTAACGTAATGCCGTTAATAGAGTTTTTTGGTTTTTTTAATGCTTGCTTCTTAATTTAGAAATTTGACAGTGATACATTTAAGCAAATTTCAAGAAATTATACTGATCACAAAACTAGGAAAGGTAAACAAAAGGTGAAACTTACTATTCTTCTGAAAACCTATTTTAAATCAGACATGCATAGTTTCTTCTTCCTTTGCTTGTCTTTATGCTTTCTTATTGAAACCCATCTTGCTAATAGAACTTGGTATTCGGCAAGATTCATTTGGTGAAGATGAAATGGCTGTCATCTACATATTCTCACTTTAGCACGCCTTCTGTTCGTATTTTGCAATCTTTCGCTGTTTTACAGCGTTGTTTCTATATTTGAAGTGAGATATTCCTTTTAGTACACTAAGATTTAAGCTTGTTTTATTAAGTCCCGCAAAAATAAGCTCAGTACAGAGAACCAAGTCAATAGATTTATTGGTTATTAACTGATGTGAACGTTTGTGATCACGCCCAGACACAGTTGTAGGGCGACAAATATCATTCGCTACTGAACAATCAACAACTTACTAACCTTCTTCTTTTTTTGAATGAGATTATATTTGATACAAACAGATAGAATGATGCATTTGCAACATTTCCAGACTACTATTGGAGGACGAGGAGGCTGCAAGTGGAGATTGATGTCACTTGCCATAAAAATTTTTGCTAATTTTGACTAAGCAGACATTATGTCGATTTTGAGGTTACAGTATAGAGCACTTGAAAACAGCAGTTATGGAAAATGCTATGTCATATATTGCACCTTATGGCATGCTCAAACATTCCAACATTTCACCCAATATTTCTCCCAACATTTTTCTTCGATGTTACAAAGTGGTCCAACTAACATCGTCAAACGATCCAACATTTCTCCCAAAATTTTCATGCGCAGATAGAAAAAGGACTGGGTAGAAGGTCGCACTACAGGTCGCAAAAGGACTGTCATCGCAGTCTTTAAGGACGAGAGCCGCATTCCCCATCAAAGCGGTGGCCTATATTTGCCCCCTTGATGGCTCTTCTTGCGCACAGAGTTTGCTATCTTTCGTCATATTGTCCATAATAATAGTGGACGAAACGAACGAAACCAACCCGAAAAGTCAACAACGGTGATGTTTGAATTTTGACGCTTGTTATGAAAGGGTCTTAAACCAACTGCGCTATTGGCTGAGGTGGTCAAACGAACCAACATTTCAACCAACATTTCAAAACAATAGAATTGTTGGATGTCGGCAGCCAACATTTTTGACCGCAGTCAAGTCTAATCCAACATCGGAAAGAACGATGTTGGATGACTCAACATGGTGGTCAAGCGGTCCAACATTGCGCCCAATAGTAATAGTGGAAACTTTTCATTTTGAATTCCAGTTAAAACTACAATTACAAATCTCACTATTACAAGGTAATTTGTAACTAGCTAGCCTGTGTTTACAGAATAAAAACTATTACAATCGTAGTAATGAGAAAAGAAAATAAAATGTTAAAAGAGGAGTAGCTCTGGATTAGTCCAAGTTTTTTTTCTACAGCAGAATATATAGTGTGTGGTGCGAATGGAGATGCTTGTAAGTTTGGAGACGAGACAGCGTTTCTGTTGATGATCAATGGACAAAGAGTCACACATGTCGATGAATGAGCTGCAGGAGTTGCCAAAAATACCAAGTGAATGGAAAGATTGACAAACGAGACTGACTTAAACTGACGTTTTAAGTGAGATACGAGGTTGGCATATTTCTCTGACTTTCTGACAGCATTGCAGTTGAGATTTGTTTTAAAGCCTATGGTTACCTTTTGAAAAGTAAGTCAGGGCGTAGTTGATCTCCAGTTATGATAGAAAGGGAAAGAAAGCCTGGTAAATCTGCGTAAAGAGAAGACCCATTTATTGCTTGGAAGGAAGTGACTAGAAAGTTTAGTGCAGAGTTATAACGCCAATTGTAGCGGCTTTGGTCAAGGTACACTTTGCATCCAGCAACAACGTGTAGAAGTGTTTCTGGAAGTAGACAGAATTCACAGTCAGATGTTTGACTAAGGTTCCATTTCAGCAGATTTTGACGAGTTGCAAGAGTGTTGTTAAGATACTTGATGGTAAAGTTAAAGATGTTACTAGGTAAATTGCTCTTTGTACTTGACCAAATACCGTTCAGCTTTTCCGGTGAATGTTTCAGTAGGAAGGTAATTGTAGCTCCCTGAGATGGTAAGTTTTGAGTGAGACGTTCTTTGTTGTCTGTTAATAATGGAAACATTTCATTTTCAATTCAACTTAAACTACAATTACGAATCTCACTATAACAAGGTAATTTGCAATTGGCTAGCCTGGCTTTACAAGAAAAAACTATAATAATCGTAAGGTGAAAGGAAAAACTGAGAAAAAAAATAAAACAACCAAAGTTAAAAAGGATGTAATTCCGGATTTGTCCATGGCTTATTTTTGCAACAAAATATGTAGTACGTAGTACGGATGGCAATATTGGAAAGTTTAGAAATGAGATACCATTTTTGTTGTTGATCGATGGAGGGAGAGTCACACATTTTTAAGAATGAATTGCAGGAATTGCCGAAGATTCCAAGAGAGCTTATAGAAAGATTAACAAAGGAAACACATTTGAACTGCCGCTGTAAACCAGATAAGAGAGGAGCATACTTGCTGTGTTTTCTTGTAGCATTTGTGTTAAGATTGGATTCGAAGCCAACAGTTGACTCTTAAATGTAGAGGTAATTGTTGTTAGTCTTCAAGAGAAGATCTGGGCGAAGGTTTTCTTGAGTTATGATTGATGGTGAAAGATAGCCAGGTATATCAGCGTAGATGGTAGATTCATTGACAGCTTTTAGTGACGTAGCTAGAAAGTTTAGGATAGAGTTATGTCGCCAGGTGTATTGGCCTTGTTCCAGATATGTTTTGCAGCCAGCAACAAGGTGAAGGAGGGTTTCTGGCAGACAACAGAAAGAACAGTCAGAGGTTTGGCTCGAGTTCCATTTTTCAGGTTTTTCTGTGTGGCCAGGGTATTGTTCAGGTACCTTATGGTAAAATTGAAAATATTCTGAGGCATGCTACTCGATGTGATGTGATAATAAAGATCCTTGGGAGGTTAAGATGTTTTGCAGACGATCTTTATGCTCATGCTGGACAGCCTTCAATGCTTCTTTGGTGTTCCTATATATATCATATTGTATATCTGTGCTACTGCTGGTATTCTTCTATAAAGAGCGAATGTTTTTGTTTCGTGAAGATTTAAATGTGTTGCCGAAAAGTGTTTGACACTGTAGGAATTTGATGGATGGTAAAGTTAGGCTGAGTCCAAACTGGTTTTTAGAAAGAATAATGCTACTCAAGGTCGAGCCATTGGCGGATGTATTTTGATACGAGGTTGTTTAGATTCTCGACAACCCACGTCTTTGAAAGATCTGCTACTGTAAGGTTCCAAGAGATTTTAGAAAGAACAAAGTTGTGATATAGACGCAGCTTATTTTTTGCATGAAGAGGCTGGGAATCGATTTGCTTAAGCATGTTGGTCAGTGATGATAAAAGGTCAGATTTATGTTCTTGGTTTGTCATTTCAAAGTCAAAATGACGACCGAGGTACTTGAAAGAGTTTCCATTCGAGACAGATGGGATTGTTGTTTTTGAAAAGCTTAGGTTGATACTGAAGAGAACGTGTGGAAAATTTCTTTATTCCAAAAGTGATGGATTTATCGACACATATGATCGTGTTAGCCCATTGGCACCAGCGAGTGAAACAATTCAGTAGAAGTTGGTTTTCTTTCTCATTGCTGGTGATAACGGCAGCATCGTTTGCGAATTGAAACCAGTGGACTGGTTGAAACATACGGTCGTTTTGATCATGTAGGGAAAAACCCAAATGTTTGTATTTTTCAGCTTTTATGTACTGTATTAAAGTATTGAAACATAGATTAAAAAGTGGGGGACTGAGGCAGTCGCCTTGAAGAACACCATGACGGACTGGAAATAGCAGGAGTATTATAGTGACTTGTGATGATAGAGGTTTTAAAATCGGTGTAAAGGCTAGAGATAAGAAGCTGTATGTTGTCAGGGATATGATGATAAGACAGTATAGTGGGTATCAAATTATGATGTACTTCGCCAAAGGCATTTTTGAGATCAAGAAGAGTGACAACCAGCGAGCGCTGTTTTGTACGTGCTTTGTCGATAATATGAGCCATCCTTGAAGTATGTTCAAGAGTGCCAGAGATGTTAGACGTGAAGCCTTTTTGAATTTGATGTTCAATATGGCCATTTATTTTAAGAAAATCAAACATGAAGTCTAGCTAGCAAGAAGTGAATATTTTTAGTGGTACTGACACAAGTGTTATGGGCCTGAAATTAGATGGATCTTTGGCGCTATCCTTTTTGTGGATCAAGATAGTGCATGCCTTTTTCCATTCAGTTGGAATATCTCCGGAAAGCCATACAACACGGGAAATTTTAGTAAGTTTACTACGTAGATAAGGACAATGTTTGAAGACAATGATAAAGATCTTATCCAAGAGGCAAGGAGAAGCAGAAGACTTCATTCGGCGAATTATTGTTGTAATTTGCTGATATGAAGGAAGCTCCGACGGAAAAGGGTGATCAGGATCTTGAAAGTTAGTATCTAAGATGGTATTGAAAAACTTGCTTAGGTGAGAGAGAGGGAAGAGCTTTTAGAAAGAGCTTTACATCCGAGATCAGACGTGGACAGACTGTACCTTAAGGTAATAGAGGGTGGACGGGGCTTGCAATGTCTTGAAGAAGTTGTGAAGTTGGAGGAGCTCAGCAATGTATTCTATCTAAACAAGAAGAAAGAAATATTTTTCAATGAAGTTGCAAAAGAATATCTGTTGCATGGATGCATGGGCAATTTAAGAGGAGAACAAAGGAAGTCAAAGACCAAAAGGGGAGTTGGCTGTGGCTGAAGAAAGGATCTAAAAAAAGAAACCGAAGGGCTTATTGTTGCTGCTCAGGATCAGGCGTTGAGGACAAATTCGATAAGGAGAAACATTAACAAAGAAAACATATCAGCAAATACAGATTGTGTGGTGAGAATGTGAGACAATTGCACATGTTTTGACAGAATGCAAACAACTTGCTCGAAATGAATAGAAAAAATGAGGCATGACTCTGCAGCAATACACTGGCACCTGTGCACGGTTTCCAGTGTGGGGGAAAGAGCTACCAGCATTTTGTCAGTAAAGATAGTAGTATCCTTAAGAATGATGAAGTGAAAATTTTATGGGACTTCAGCATCCAAATGGAACAGAAAATTGAGCACAACAGGCCTGACATAACTGTCTTTGACAAAAAAGAAAAGCTGAGCTATGTAATAGACGTTGCGTGTCCATTTGATGCGAGAATACAGAAAAAGGAAAGGAAAAAGTTGATACCTATACAGATCTGAAATACGAAATTGTAAAAGTTTGAAGAGAGGAAATGAAGAAAGTCGTTATATTGCCAGTTATAATTAGTGCATTAGGCTTGGTGGCAGGAAGACCCCAGAAGGAACTGGAAAAACATGATTACAGAAATGGACTTGAAATCATCCAGAAAGCATGTTTACTGGGGTCTGCAAAGTCAGGAAAGTGTTGAACACTCCAGAAAAAGACTGAAAAGAAACAAGAAAGAAACTCAGATGGAGCACTCACTATCTCAGCATCTGAGACAGAACTTGATAGTGTTTTTATCCGGTATTTAATGCTGTGTACAATTACAATAATAATAATAAATTCTTTGTTAAAGGTTGGCGTAGCTGATGGCACAAGACTAGTCAAGGCCAACCATAATTTATACAACAGCATGAATAACTAACATGAATTAATATCATAGAGTTGATGTTAACTCTGCCACCGCCCTAGCGTGCCGAGAGCCCCCTCCTCACAAAAGCCACCACCCAGCCCGCCGAAAAGCGGCAACTTAATATCCTTTTTAAAATTTTTTATAGATAGTGACTCCTTTATATGAAATGGTAAATGTCTCCAAAGATTTTGTCCTAGGAAGCTTACATTTCCTAATCCATAGGCTGTAGTCCTAGTTTTACGTGCATATATGTTGTTCGTAACTCTTAAGTTATAATGCATTTCTCTCTGCACGAAAATTTCTTTCATAATAGGGGGATTTAGATTCCTCATTGTTCAGTGAATTCCGGTGACAAGCAACTGCAGATTTCGTTGATGAATGGAGACTGAATTATTTGTAATTAACAATTCTTCAAAACTGGAGGTCTGATCTTGATACGCTATTCGTAGTGCTCTTTCGTGAATGTGGTTGATTATTGCGTTAACACGTCTATCGTGAAACAACCATATCAACGGACAGTTGCTAAACTGAGACATCATAAAGGCTCTCATGACCATCTAGTTTTTTCTTTGGGCATATACAGTGAGGCCCTTGCAAGAGCATGTAGTTTCTGGCTTGCCGTCATATAAACCATGTTTAAATGTTGCTTAAATTTGAGCTTTTGGTCGATTACAACGCCTAACAATTTTTCTTCTTTGCTTTCTTTAATCACGGAGGGGCCAAAATTAATCGAGATTTCATGTTATTTTCACCAAATGCTAGAAGATGGCATTTTTCTTCATTCAATTTCATTCAATTTTCTGCAAACCAATTGCTTAGTTTAACAGTGTCATTTTCTAGCCTTAAGGTAACCTCCTGTAACGAGTAAAAATAGTAATTGTGAAACGAGTCACTATTTCGAAAAAGCACGCTAACATCGCCGTCTTACATTTCATCAGGGAAAAAGTTTCCATCCACACTTTTATTGAAGAGGTGTAGCAGTTGGGAGGCAACTATCTCAACATTATCTTTAATAATCTTAGCGGGAATACTACCAATAGGTGAGGCCTCCTTAGTAACGAGGACAAAAACCTCTAAAACTGAGGCCTCCCTGAAGTTGCAAACCTCAACATGTTTATAATGGCTTTTTATCAAAACTATACTAGGATGAGAGCGGTATTTTTTGATGGCAGCAGTAACTGGATTTGAAATCTCATCACCAGATGATACATTTTCATTATTGTCTGCAATATTCAAAGATTTTGTGATATTACTGAAATATTCATTCAATATATCAACAACAGCTCGGTCTTCCGAAACAATCTCATCGTTTTCCACCCCAATAATTGTCGACGACGTTTTAACCTTGTCATTGAAAAGGGGTTTTACTGATCTGCAAAATTTCCTATTATCCGTTGAGTTTTTGATGTCAAGACCCTTCTAGTAATCCTTTTGAGCTTGTCGCAATATTTTCACACATTTATGTCGTAGCTCGTTGCTTTTTAAAAGCTTCCAAATTGTCAACAGTGTGATCTTTGTAATACATATTCCTAAGTGGGGTTCTATTTATAATTGCCTTACTGGGTGCTTTGGTCATAAATGGGCCATCATTCGCTCTAACAGATTTTTTCTTTATCAGTGCATGAATATCCAGCACACCCGTAACTATAACGTTGAAAACTTCTCACAGCGAGAGCTATTCTTAACTATTTCTTCTTTAAGATCCTCTTTAAATTTTTAGCGGTCAAATTTGCTGTAGTCACGATAAGAAATTATACTAGGGCCTCTCCTAATGAAACCACTTTTAAGTACAGTCATGGATTGGAATTATACAATCCAGTCTCGATTTTTTTTGTCTTCATAAAATTTCCGGTTGTATCGCCCAACACGTTGTTAGACAAAATATTGGGTGAAATTTTGAATCGTTTGACAGGGGCTTTTAAAGGCCATGTACAAGATCGTAATTTTTGGCGGCCATGACACAGTAGAGCTCAAAGTTGCGAAGCCATTACAATAAATCTAACGTACTGTTGTCAATACATTTCTCAAACATGAATAAAACAATGTTGAGTGTGAAGATTTTATGGTGGATATATAAATTATGCAGTTATTTAAAGGGGATAACACCTGTGAACACTTTCAAATGTGTTTGGTCTCTTATCTTATGCAACTTTTCGTACTTCAGCCTATCAAATTGGATTGCTTTAGTTTTACCAAGGTATTCGAATCGCATTTCGAGTGTTTAACGGATGCAAAGTTTTGGATAATTCACCGCTAATTCATTTTCATTTCATTCCTTTCATTAACAGTATCTATACAGCTCAAATTTCATCAATATGTTTTTTAAACTGACCCTTGTTTTAACAAAAAATAATAACGTGCTTCAATAAATGCCCAATTCACAATCAAATATGATATTAGGCCTATGAAAAGTCAAAAAGGAATTAAGGTTGCACCCAGTCCGAATTGTTCTTTAAAACTTTTTCAGGAAGAGTGCCAAGTTTGTTCTACCTTTCCAGACCGTTTAAGACTTTCGCACCACGATGAAAAACGGCTCTTTGGTCATTGGCCGTTTTTCAGAAAAACTTCCGTGCCTGCAGAATCGTATTTGAAAGTGGAGTGGCCAAAAAATTAAGGTTATGAAAGGTTTTAGGAAAGGCCACCATGGTTGGCGGCAAGAAAAACTTTAGAAATATGATATCTAGGGTGCGGTCAGAAACAGTATCTAAAATGGAAGTTGACTGAAGGAAAATCCGAGGAAATATTTTCAAGCTTTCTTTTATCAATGTGTCACATATTTTCGTCTATTGTTATGTTGACATGAAATAGGAAAGTTTTTGCAAATTTTTTGGAATAACCTTTTAATTGTAGCTCGTAATCAAGCTTTTAGATTTAAAAAGGAGCCAAAATGAAATGGAGGGGAAAATAAATGAAACAAGCTTTAACAAATCCATAAACATTGAAATATCAAAAGAATCACTGTCAACTCAAAATGAAAGATTATGCGACAAAAATTCTTCATTTCTCATATTTTAAAAATTTTCTTTCCAGCAGTTTCTTTACCTTCAACAGTTTTTAAGAAACTTCCCGTCAAGAAATAGACATTGGGAGCGAAGTTTAGGCTATAGAAAAAACAAGACTTCATCATTTGGTGCAGGCAACAAAGTCTTTCTGAATCAGTTTTCTCGATCTATTCCCTGTTACTCGTTGAACCACTTGGACAATGACCGACTTTTTTGACCAAGTTCCCATTTTCAGTTTGTCTTCTTTGGTAAATACATAGCTACCAAGCTTAATCTAAGGTCATTTTTGAAATATTACTAAGTACACTTACTTACAGAATGGTAGACTAGATTTCTTTCCACTTTGCCAAAAAAATTATTTTGCTCTGCAGAAAAGTGGAGGGGCCACGGCCCACCGCCCCCCCCCCCTCCCTGTTTCGCCGGCCCTGATAAACCCCACTTTTCCAGAAAAACGATAAGAGATATTCAACCGACTTTTGTTGCATATGGTAGCTACTAGTATGGTAATGTCTGTAATTGGAATGATATTCTGTTTTCAGTCATATTTGAGACGACTGAGCAGTTTCTTGAATTTCGGTTTACTGGCGAACCCGAACCCGTATCTGAATCTGATTTTGATTCTGCAGAAACAGAAATTTCAGAATCTGCATCCTGCGCTTTGTCGCTGATATGCTCAGAAACAGTTCTTTATCGCATTTTGTGAATACTTTTCCGAAGATATCTGCAGCAAGGTTATGATTTACAGGTTGGCGTGGCTGTCTTTATTCTTATGAAATCACCAAGATTCTGAATATGTCGACTAACCAATATTCTTAATAGGCTGAGTGTCGTATGGGCTTCTTGATCGCGGCTTTGTCGTTGCTTGGTCACTGCTTGGCAGCTGCTTGGCCGCTGCTTCTTGGTCTCTGCATGGGCGCTGCTTGGCCGCTGCTTGGGTGCTGCTTGATCGCTGCATGATCGCTGCATGATCGCTGCTTTGTCGCTGCTTGGTCATTGCTTGCTTGCAAACCTTGATTTTCGATGATCTACCACAGCTCTAAACGGAGCAAATTTTGGTTTAAGGTACGAAGAGATAACTGACAATGGATCTGAAATTTTAATTGTGAATTAAACTAAACATGCTAATCTTATCCTAATATGTACAGCTGGAGTCATAGCCCCTCAAATTTAATACGAATAGAATTAAACAGACGGGTTTAGCTGTCTAAAGGTGCTTTGGCATGGATGCTTCAAGTCAGTTTATGCAATGCACCGGGATTCTCTTCCATTATTCATAAATCCATTCAGTGAGTTCTTGTTTGTACCTTAAAGGGGTTGAAGTAAGAAACCATTTTGTTTTTCATTGGCAACCAAACCTTACTGTCGTTTATCAAACAAATGATTGTCTAAGGTCGAGCCCTTGTGGAGCCAAAAAAGGACACATAGGTCGCACTTTGAAAGTAAATTTTAGCAAAAATTGCCTTGTGATAAAGTGCATTGTCGTGCTAGCAAAGGAATTAATCCGCCGTTTTTCCAAGCCTTGACTGAGCTCCATCGAAAAGACTGTCTTGCAGTGTTTTGTAATACTCATCTGCATTATAATCGATCATAAAGAAACAGTGCACGGAACCTTGAATCCAAAAATTACCATAAGGTTTATCATTTCCCTATCATTTTAAAAAAGATTCAAGATTTCTTTCGAAGAAAAATATTTCTATTTTATTTTATCACAACTTGAAAATATTTCCTAGCGTAGAGTTTTCGGTCTATGTTCTGACGTTTAAAACTCTGAAGAGTGTCAAACAAAAAGCTTTAGTTTACTCAAATGTTTGCTATTTTCAAAGACATATTCAAGTTTTTTACCACCAAAATATTGTTTATCACAACTGCATGCTCTTCGTCCCGTGATGATCTTGTACTTTTGTATTGTCGCTGCCATTGTTTTTTGACGGCATCACTTCTAACGCTAACTTGATGTTTTAGCAATGGAATCTTTCTTCATACTCCAAACTCTTGTTTTTAGCCAAGGGGCTGCTCTCTTCTCGATTAGCTTACCTATTGAGAGAGCTCCTCCTTTAAGAAATTCCCTGCATATAAAGTTGCCTGATACTTTGTTATTTTTCTTGTTTTCATCTACCTATTGCATTTTAATTTTAGGGTATTTTCCACATCTTTCTCATTTCATTGTTAACATTAATGTTTATGTTTAAATTGCTTGTATGTAGTGGAATTTCAAAATAATAACTGAACTGAACTGAAATGAACTTATTGTTTTTAACTTTTAAAAGTACCTAGTAAGTTTCAGGAATTTTATTATGAATACATTACTTTTAGGGAGTATTGTGTCGTTAAGTTGTAAGCTTCTTAAACTTCAGACCTTTCGCAAGACATTACAATTAGGTTATTGCAATACTTTTCTCCTGGTATTCAAATACAGCAGATGTGACTTTTAAAGCATTTGAAAGGGGTTCAAGACCCGTTAGCTGAATACATAAAAGATGCGTTGTTTGACACTGTCCTTATTGGGTTCAGATTTTTGCATAATGATGCGTCAAAATGGCTGCAACAACTGCAACAAAAATTGTTTGATCTACCAGCACGAAAGGTGTTTATTAAAGCCGTAAAAGCCTCATGTGTTCACACGAATCTTTTTAATATTTTTTAGATTTTTGGATGTCACTTCTTCTTTTGCAAGCAGATTGCTGAAATAAGTCAGACATCGATTACAACGGCGCAAGTGCATAAAAAAGCAAACTTTGATAGCCAACGGATCTTCGGACAAATGCTAGTTGGTCTCGCCAACAAAGGTCAAAGATAAGAATAGGTCAAAGATAAAAATAGGTCAAAGATAAAAATAGGTCAAAGGTCGAACTATTGCAAGTGATTTTATTCCAGTAACGAGTAAATTTGATATAGTAATATTTTTACACCAATAACCTTTAGGTATCCGCACCATCACTTTTTCGAGAATTATCTCTTGATACATAATCTTTGGTTTAGCTTTTGAAATATGCTCAGGGTACCTAATATCATTCTTAATAGCTATTTTTTCAAAAAAGTTAATTATTTTATTTTTGGATGGGGAACTTAAAAAAATATTTGCTGATCACGCCCATTATTTATACTATTGATGTGTGCAATTCCACTATCCGCTAGAACGTAGTAGAAGGAAATTTCACTTTTCATGATATCACAGTTGACGTGTCAACTAGATCAAATGGTGACACGGGAGATCATTCATTGAAAAGTCATTCAAAATATCAACAAATATTTCTAAAAATCATAGCTAACTATAAAGCATTGTACGAACTTTGGAATGCGTGCTTCGCTTAGGATAAATTTGGAGAAACCTCATCCAGAATAACTACCCAAGACAAAGGATAGGGCTTCTGTTTATGGTTTAAAACCTCGTTTGCAAGGCCTTTTTTTAAGCGACAACCTATAACGTTACACAAAGACGTATATCAGCTATTGAGCGAATGGAAGCCGCTAGGTAGAAACTTTTTGAGAAAATGAGAAACCAAGAATGGGCAGATTTGTTCTTGAAAGTATCGTCAAGAAAACTTAAAGTCTGAATATATCAAAGATCGTGTAATATAAGGAAGAAAAAGAAGAACTAGGTGAAACTGCAAACTAATATCTTGTTGTAGAAAGAGATTAAAGTCATAATATCTTACCTCGTCAAAAGAACACTATCAAGCTATCTATTATAAAATACTAGATGTAAAGATTAATTCTATCAAAAATCTTCTCGGCCAGCCCGGTTTGAAAATCTTCTAATCCAAAGTCATTTTTCAAAAGACCCTTGATTTCAGATACTTTTACAATCACATCTTCAGAAATTATACCTTAACTTTAAAAACATTGCACTATATTTAAATTTTATTGCTAAACTGTCTTTGGATTTTTTCTTTCTCCATCTAATTTTTGCTCCTTAGTAAATGTTAAAAAATTATTACCCGTTGCTTCAAAAAGGTTGTTTTTAAACTCTGCAAAACCTTTCTTTCTTCATGTCAACATAAGAATGGAAAAACTCTGGCACATAGTGATAAAAAAGCTTGAACATATAGCCTAGAATACTTATTTGGTCAAATTCTACTTTAGATGCATTTTCCGACCAAACGTAGAATACCATATTTCTAAAATTATTCTTGCCGCCAACCGTTGAGGCGGCCTTTACTAACCCAACAGACAAATTGAAAAAGCAAGAAGAAAGATCACAACAGTGGCCAAATGAAGGAAACTTGCCAGATCTTTAGAGGGGGAGGAGGCAAACGCCCCCCCCCCCCCCTATGCACCCCGTGCGCCGGCTTCCCTGAGTATACTTTTTCACACTAGGTCCTGTCTCAAGATCATTTTAAAATATCATCGCAGGCAAGAATTGCAGAGAGAGTAGCCGCACTCAGCAAGATTTAGCTTCAATGCCTTACAGATGTTTTTGTAATCTTCTTTTTTGTAATCTTCTTTTCACCGCTTACACACAACCATTTCTTCACGCATACACCCTTTAAAATCTCCTACTGTGATTATCTTCTTCGTGACCTCAAAATCACAAGTAAGATTACTGTTGCAAAAGCTACTGCTGTTTCTTAGATAGTTTCATCATCGGTGTTGTGTTAATGTAATAAATAATATGAAAACATTCACATACAGTCTCATGTACAGAAGCGGACTGGCCCACCGGGGCACCGGGATATTTCCTGATGCGCCCTCTGCCCCAAGTTATTTTTTTCAAAAACTTGAAAACTTTCAAAAGGCAAATAATCTTCGCACAGAGCTAAAATTGATTACAATCATCAATTGACCTTCTATCCAAAGTACGTTTGCATAAAAAGTTTAGCTTTACCTTTAAGTTGAGCAATATTAAGGTCAATTGCAAAGTTTCCTAATCTTTGCTATTGTTAATTAATATTGAAAAGACAAAATGGTGGTCAGCAAATTCTGCAAGATTTTCTGAAAACCTTGTAAAAACATGTAAAAACATTTTGTTATGAAAATTACTTTGAAAAAATGAAGCATTTTAAACATACAGCTTTGTTGTCTGAAGCTCTTCAGAGTGTAAAATGTCAAAAAATGTTCCAAAAGAACAAGATGAAAAATTCAATCCACAAATGGGTATTCATTCTCCATCTTGTTCTTTCAGACCCTAATTCTGACATTCTATACTCTGAAGAGGTTCAGAAGTTTTTAGCATAGTCATATTGTTTGATTTTTTCAAAGCAATTTTCAAATGTGGTAGCGCCAAAAAATTGTTCATATCTTGTTTTATTGACAGCAGTAAATGTTTTAGCAGTCTAAGCCTACTTTCACAACAAACCTGATTAACTAACTGAGCAAGTACGCCATACATTAATTCGGTATCTGTTGAGGGGGTAGTAAGGGATTTCACTAGCTAACTAGCAGACTGTTTGCCAACTGACTAATGACTAATAATTTTGTGAAATCAATGACTTATGACCATATTTTTTTCGACTTATGACTAATGCAAATTATTCCTAGTGCCTGATATCCAATAACCGAGGGCTCAAAATTTGGAAAAATTAACTGAGCACTACCCTGTGCTCCTTCCAATCACAAAGGTTGTAACTGGATAAAATTATCGATAAGTTGGGTATGGGAAGAATATTGGGTATGGGAACGTTGATATATTACGTTATCAAAGATGAGGAGAAGAAGGGGGACTTACATAAATGTTATGGCTATTACGTTCATTATGGCTCTTTGTTGAAGTTTGTTAAAATAGCTGTTTAGGGAGAAGGGGATTTTTCAAATATTGTTGATTTTTGATTGCGTAGTTTGTGCACATTCCTTGTGTTGTCTCTCTTGAATAATAGTCCTTTTTCTTTGGGCCATCATCTATCCCTTGATAGTGAAAACTGCTCTAGGTATGATAGAGACTAATACTTTCTGTACAAGATTTCGGTGGCAAGCTATTTCATTTCCATTCTCTTTTAATCAACCAACAACTCATAGTCATCTTGCTTGTGTACGTTAAAACCAGGAGTTTCGTGCCAAAAAGAAATTATGACTAGCTGAAAAAAAATTTTGTACAATTTTTAAAAAACTCTATACAGAATTTGTTGAGGATTGATGTCCTCTTGTAAGAAATTTCTGAAAAATTTAAATGAATAAAGACTGTAATTTTTCTTAAGAAAATTCTTTATCCTTTTGACCATGTCTACGCACAATTTCTCATACAGAAAGAGCCTATCAATGTACAAAATCATCAATTTGCACAAAACGGATGGCACAGTTTTAAGCACATGTTCAATACCTTATCATAATTCTGGACGCTGATGTCTATCATTTGCAAATGATTTGTAACTGCAGCGTAGAGCAACACAGTCATAGGCGTAAACTTAGGGGGGAGGGGGGGGGCTCTGGGGCTTCAGCCCCTCCTGACGAAAAGCGAGGGTCCTGGAAAATAAGTAAGTGCTTTACCAAGTAAGTGCTATTTGTTGCATTAGATAATTGCGTTGACAGCAAATTAAAGTATGAAATTATGGTGGACATTAGGTCAGATCCAACTCGAGGCAAATCCTTCAGAGAGGCTGGAAGCATCAGAGGAAAGCAACGTGTGATCTTTGCTGACGTGATAATAGCTATGGACAAATTTGTGATAAGATCTGTCAAAATGGTAAAATTTTTCAAAGATATGCTGCAAAACTTTGTATATAACTGTTTGATGAGCTAAGGCAAAGTTTTTCCTGGCCCGTTTTACAAGCCCAAAAGTTAATAAACTTTAGCACCTATTGGCGCTCTTTTTGCTTGCTTTTCCCGGTAGGTCAAATGGTAGCCAGTCCGTCACTGCTCATGTACACATGGGAAAAGAGTCATTCGTAAACAAGTACTAAACAAACCGGAAACAACCTGTTTATAAAAGGGGCTCAGTGGAGCTTAAACCTGTAAGTAGCGCGTTTTATACCATTATTTCTTCAAATGATTTGCGTTAACCGAAGAAATTGACAAAAACTTTGGGTGCTGTAGAAAAAGACGTCTTCGTTTGCACGAAATGTCATGTATCCAGCTGTGCAGATAACGAGACAGGTTGGTCACTTGCTGTTCAAAATGCGTGGGTTCTTCTTTCAAGCTGAAAGGTTTTAACGTGAAGAGATTCTGGAGTGTGCATTTTGCAATGAGAAGATTCTAAAGGTAAGGGACACGACCAGCTTGGTCGCAAAGTTAGCAGTTCTGATAGCAAAGGAGCCATAATATTAAAGGCTCTTGAGCAACCGGCATGCTTTGCAACTATATATTCAAAACCGGCCTAATATCATACTGCAAGAAAATACAAAACACAATCAATTTCTCAAGACAGCTACCGCTAAGCGAACTTTTTGCAATAACATTGAAAATATTCGAAGATGATTTCCAAATTGGTGATGATAGATAAAGCCCATGAAGAAGCCCCTCCTCAAACAATAGATAAAGCCCATGAAGTAGCAAGAAGGAGAAAAACATTTTATTAGCATACATTTATCTAGTTTCATTTAAATTAGTTTAGATGCTGCAACAGAACTAGATGAAAGTAGAAAAAGGTATAGTATTAACTGAAAATATATACAAGTAGGCTGTTTTCACTTTAAGCGGATAATTTCATGACAATCGTAGACAAGTGTGTATCACAAGTCCAAAGTTTTGCATTAAAGGAAATATTAATGAATTTGAAATTGGCTTTGAGAAAAGTAAACATTTTGCAACTTATTGGCTAAAAGCTTTTTCGTCTGACACTCCTCGGAGCATAAAACGTCAGAATAAGTGTCCGAAAGAACACGATGAAAAAATATTCACAGTTGCAAAGGATTGCTTTGGTAGGAACGCAATCCTTTCGAATGGATGGAAGGGCTCTCCTAGTGCTGTAAACAATACGGGGATTGACAGCAAAGCAACATCTTGTTATGGCTTGCCTAATCTGGCTCTCGAATCGCAATTAAGTGTTACCAATCCACGGTAGTTTCAAATAAACTGGCACTTTTGTGGACCGAACTTTAGAACAGCCGATATTTCTCCTTAGTATAAGACAAAATAACATCTTCTGGATAGCCGTTGTCCTGAAAGATCGTTTTAAGTTTGTACTGGGTATATATTTTTCATCGTGTTCTTTTGGACCCTTATTCTGAATTTTTATGCTCGAAGGAGTGTGAGACGGAAAAGCTTTTCGCCAATATGTTGTAAAATGTTTACTTTTTTTCAGAGCCATTTTTAAGTTCTGTACCGCCAAAAAATTGTTCACATTAATGAATTTCTTCCAAGTATAAATCCAATTTCAAGCGACAAGTAGTAGTTAAAAAAAACTAGAAAGTTGTATTTTTGTGGCTGAAAGATCCACTGGAAAATCAGTGAGTCTCAAGTTACTTAAAAAACAGAAGTAAAGCAGTTTTTTTGAAAAACACAGCTCAATATGAGTACTGGTTAAATAAGAAACCATACTTCACTCACTGTCCTTAGATAAAAAAGAATAGAAAGACAGCAAATTTGACAAAAATGCTGTTCATAGTGGCTCCATTGGATATCCAAGCAGTAAAGGATGCTCGTTGTTTTGTCCTGAAACAAGCTGCATAAGAAGTGTGCCAAGAAGCTAATGAATTATCAAGTTAATTTGTTGCTGACTAAAATTTCATTTGATCTGCGCTAGTAAATGCAAACAAATTTGGAATTGAAGTACATCAAATGGACGTGACCTCCTCGCTCGTGTCATTCCGGTAGCTACTGCACTCATTTGGATTTGCGAACGTTTCAAATCCTGTCCTTTTACAGATTTTTTTTACGGTTACAAAAAATTGTCATTTAAAGCAAAAAATTCATTCTGAAACCTACTATCCTGTTTATTTTAAGAACGGAACGCTTTGAATGATAATATTACTATTTTTATTAAATATTCCTAAATCTTGTGCTTACTCTCTTATTTGTAAATTTCTATATAGATACTTCTTTCCCTTTTTTTGTTAACATTTATTATGTGTACGTGTAGCGTTCGTATTTATTTGTCTAGTTGCATGTAATAGCCATGAGGTTGTCACTGTCCTTTGCTCCCCATGGTATCGTACCTGTAGTATCGTAGAGTAATTAGCAAGTATCGTAGAACGTAGTTTGCATCGTAATATTTCATCTGGATATAAAAAAATGGATGCGAGGAAGGCATTTTTTAATAGCAGTATAGATAATGGGATTTGCGTGAAACAAATGGTTAGGACGATGTTAGGCGCTAGACAAAATTTGTAAGATTAACACAGCGTATTTTGCAAGCAGATCCGTGAATTTTCAGTAAAATTGAATATGAACATGGAAAGAACTGGTGGATCATTGTTGCAGTCTATGTGACAGATAATTTCTTAGCTTCAAACAGCTTAGAAATGCTAAAGGCAAACGTGACCAAGATGATTGGAAGATTAGAAACTGCCCATGCTGGATTGCAGTTAATGAAAATATCACAATGTTCAACAGTTATGTTGGTTTCTGTATATTTTATGTTGATATAAAATCTAGTCATGATAAATATCTCCCATCTTTGTGCCTTCCTGTTCATCATTCTTCGAAGTGTTGAAAAGTTCATCTTTGTTCTTAAAAAAAGGTTCATCTCTGTTTAATGAAGACAATCGCAAAGCCTTGTCACCTATTGTTCTATAATCAGTGATCAACCTGACTTTTGGAGACTTCAGGACTTGAACAGCACCAAAAAAGGCTTGTTTCCAAAATGGTAACAATAACTGATTTCTGAAAACTATACAGGTTTTGTGCTTGCACCTTTCTGATTGGCCTATTTCGATCCACAACATCGAATATATTATTCATCGTGTTCTTTCGGGCCCTTATTCTGAAGTTTTATGCTCTGAGGGATGTCAGAGGAAAAAGCTTTTATGCCAATATGTTATAAAAGGTTTTCTTTCTTCAAAGCCATTTTTAAGTTCTGTACCGCCTAAAAACTGTTCATAACTAATTTCAGTGTCTTCCGGTAATTATACTAACGGGCTATTTTGGAAAGTTGCTAATTAATGATTATTTATAAAAAATTAATTAATTTAGGCAAGCAGTTGAAATGTCAGCGATGCTGCTGGAATACAATGAACAAATTAGCAGAAGGTGCACAGAAAAATCAGGGTGAAAGACAGAAGCCCCATATTGTTAAGTAAATTATTTTTGTAAAAACGATTCAGAAAATTCGCGATCATTAAATGCAAGACAAAGGGAAGATATTAAAAGAAAAGCACCACCAGCAGGTCATACTGTCTGTGGGACTATGACAATCAATTGCATTATTGGCATTACATTGGTATTATTGGTATCAACATCATATTCAGATCACTTTGCGTAGTTTTACATGTAAAGCAGCAAGATACCTGAAAGAAGATCCTGTACAAAGCGGTTTGTATGCCCATCAAAGTAGCAATAAAAGCCGATGGCGAGTACATTAAAAGGTAAATGTTTTTGTTGAACCCTTTAACAAAAAAGCCTCTTGTCTGTTGAGATTACCTCGAACCAAGAGGGTGTTACAAAAAAAGAAAAGTTAAGAAGGCTAACTTTTAACAAATACGAAAGTACAACGTATTTTTTTTAATGATCTAGAAGATTCTTAAGTCTAGAAGTGCGTTGCAAAGTTTCTAGGGCTATACAGATTTTTTTATGGCCATATTTTCAAAATTAAGAAAATATAAGACTAATCAAGGAAATTTTTAGATTACGAGCGGGTAGTACTTTATGAATCAATACTGTTTTATATACGCATTATAAAATTCAAACATGTTAGTTGATATAAACAAAAGCCAAGGCAATGGCTGCATAAAAAGGGCGAGTGATTGATTTATCATTCGAAGAGAAGAATTCACGAAAGGATGAACTCACAGCATAACTGAACATAACTGAGCAATGGATGGATGGGTGAAGTGGCGTATATCGAAAGTTGTGGTGGTAGAATGTTCTACTCTTCGTTCTCTGTTTGAAGCTTAAGCTTGATCCAGTCAACGAAGATTGGATAGCTCTTGGAAAAGACAGGATCGCCAGAGAAACAATTAAGGCAGTAGAGGATGATAACATGTCAATGCTAACACGGGTATGTATTCTTATAAGTATATACAATAATGTCACACTAAGATATGAAGCTAATTATATTTGCTAAGGAACAAAAAATGAATAAATAAAATGCCTGTTCATCGGAAAGGTTTCAACTAGCCTATCGGTGTGGTGAGTTTAGCCGAGGTCTTGTTCGATCCCTTATTGCGTAAAACTTTCTTCATTACACATGAAAGGAAGACCTGACCAGCTCACTTGGTTCCCAGTTTAGCCAAATGATTGGTTAGCGAGATCACTGCTGAGTCAGATGAGATCTTTGTAGCTAGGACCAAAATTTTTCTACGTAAGATGTTATCCCACATAACGGGAAGGGAAACAGACCAAAGTCAGTACTGGACCTGTTAAAATTTGATCTGGACTAGTTCTGTTTAGGACCAATTTGTTCTCGTGTCGAAATTGCTTCTCGGTACCAATCGAGTCCAATCGATGTTGATATTTTCGGTAACATTGCGCTAGATCTGATTTGTGCTTTGATTCAAGTCTGATTAAACTTGTCTTGCAATGTAATCTTTTCAATATCAGTTACACATAATTTGCAAACGTTTTGCTTGGCATGATAACTTTCTTGAAAAGCCAATAAAGTTTATCGTACGTTGCAGTGCCGTCGGAAAGAAATACATATTTTGGGGCTGCCCATTGTATTCCTTCTCATTCAATGCACTGTTATAAAGTTGTACATTTATTCCGACGGGCCTGTTTGTAAATGCAAAAAACAACGGAGTTTACTGTCAATAATCAGCGTGTAGCCTTTGTGAGGATGTACGTAATGAGGGACTGGAACGAGAGTAATTGTTGTTGTAGTTAGTGAGTGAGACAGAGAGTGTTGAGCCGGGGATATAGGTTGGGTAGATAGCAGATACAAAGTTGAATGGGGAAAAATCGGAGTTGAAAAGAAACTGAATCATCGTTTTTTTTTGTTTTCGCTCTTGCATGCTTCATTACACCTTCACAAATCAAATACCAAAAGACGACTTTGTCAAACGTGGACAATTTCGGTACATTAAGGACTTTATAATCACATCATTAGAAATCGCTTCCTATAAGAAAGTTGATTTAAGAAGGTACAAGAAGATAAAAATTGTTTCCTAGCTTCCTGCTTATTGCTTCGTGTTTATCCCACCGCTCAGTTCTTCCTTCGGACGGCGAAACACGCGGTCTTTGCATTATGGAATGTAAAAGCATGCGAATAAACGAGAATTTCATCTCATCTTTGAGCCAGTTCAGTGTTCATACGGGAGAACCGCACCACAAAAGGAATGTTGAAAATGGATTTCCCTTGTTTCAGATTAATCTTTGCCTCATATAAACACAAGGTGGAAATTACAAAGCTTTGTAAAGGAAGATGGAATCCCACCGCTCGTCCCTTGGCCAGGAAGAGGGGATAATCTTTTTTGGTATATAAATAGGCCCTATAGAAGGTGATAATAGTTAAAGAAGATATAATTTATGGGTGAAACATGGTGGAAAGACAAAAAAATGCAAATGTCGAAAACAGTTTTAGAAAAAAAGATGTCCAGTTTAAGTGGAAGTTGTACCTGGTTTGGGAAAATTAGACGAGTTATCGTGATAAAGTGTCATATTACAAATGAAAATATTACTGCTAGAATTTGACAAAGAATAAACAATATTGAACAAAAGACCTATCTAGGAATCAGAGCTGTTGAAAAATATCTCATCTGTGGGCAAACCTTCTCGTTTTTTGATGCTTTTATCAAATACATTCAAACATACCTACCTGGTTACATTGTAACAAGGTCAAATGAATCAGGAAATGAGGGAACGGTTCTTTCACAGAAAACACTTTCACAGAAGTTTTTCAAGCTTTAAATAGAACTTACATAAACTGTAATTACAATTGAAGTCATCGCCAATTACAACTAGGTTGAATATATGAGGTTTCTAATGAGGCTGAAATTTCAACTTAAGCATACAACTCTTACCCTGGTATTCTACACGACCGGCTTTTGCGTTCAATTATGATTATGATTATGTCTGAAAATATGTTCAACGATATTTATCTGCCTCAAAAACAAGCGAAATATGCCAATATTGTTAGGTGGACAAGAAATCCTTACAAAATGAAACCCGCTTGTGAAAACTTTGACCTTCAAATGCAAATAACTTTTTTTGTTGTGCAAAACTTTTACAAAAGAAATCAACAAAGCAAAATACCGGGAAAGGGGAATACACCTGCTATCTAAGAAAGTGATTTTTCTGTGTTTACGGTGCAAATAAAGCATTCGATGGTTTCAATGAGTTATATGCTTAAACAGGTATTATCTTCTCGTTGAATTACGTTGAATTTTATGAAATTATTGAAAGGTTGTTGTAAAATTTCTAGAATTTAACAGTATATTCTTGCGTAGTATTTTTGTTTACTTTTGTTTTATAATGAAGGCCTAAAGCCAGGTTTGCCGAAGCCGTGCAATGATGCTGAATGTGTTTATAAAGCTTTAAAATATGACAAAACCTTTTATGAAGTCTATAACAGAAATATGAAATAAAATGGCCTGATGCAAAAATGAGCAAGTTAATATGCTTAATTTCCTTGGCAGCGATCCATAAAACCAATTTTTATCACAGGTTATCGAGTTGATGATGCAGCGAAACTACTCCAGTATAATCGAATAGTGAATCAAGGTATTCTTTTAACCTTTCCTCTTTTACGATTTTCTAACCCTGTTGGACACACTTTAAAATACTGAAAGATATCTATAAATGCTTCATTATGACATAACTTTCTGGCGCAAAGGCTGTGGAAAACAAATTCTTACCGCTAAAGGAAACAAAAATCTTCCTTTACGAATTTTCTGCCAGAATTCAGATTTTTAAAAGCATAAACAAAAATAAAATACTGGAATACTGTGTCATTTGTGTTGGTTAATTTCTTCAATGTGTAAATTGTTTACTGCCAGAGGAGCAATTAATTTTGTAGAAAAGTGTACAAGAAGGAAGAAACGCAGGATAGGCTGTCCGCCGGATTCTATGAATCTTGCAATGAGTAATAATATGGAGGTAATAGTCAGTCAGGAAAACAATCCAAACTAACAAACATTAAATTTAATTAATGTTTCAATCATATTAGAACAACATTGGATTCTCGTCGTCGTTTTATTTGGTTCCTGACTATTACCTTTGTAGAAAGAAGAGCATGTTTACGGGTATCAGCCAGTCGTACCAGGAATAGCTAAGAAATACTCAATTGCAGCAAAAATGCTATTCAATTCGTCGAGCCCCTTTCTCAAACGCTTTTGATACGAAATTTTGTTCACCTGACAAACAAAGATGCTTTTCTAATAACGATGGGACCTATTCTGAGTACAGGGTACAGTGGAGGTGGAGGCTTAGATCTGTTATTAAACACCAGGCGTTTGCTAGTAACAGTAATTGTAGCTTATTCCAGATGTTGTTGACTTAAAACGGTAGGCACCAGGTCTATGAAAGATGTTTTATTGTATTTCAACTAAAAGTAGAATCTTGTTACAGGTTGTAATCCAAAAATCCAGTCTTTGTAATATGAAAATAGGCCGCGTGCGGCATTTCGCACGCCTTGATTACTTTGCGCGTGCGATGGCGTGCGATGCGAACCGCTTTTTATTGGTTGTTTCTCTTCCTTGTTGTCAAGAACTGGGTGCTGCTTTCAAGGAGACCTTTTGTGTTATAAACTGAACGGAAACAAAAGAAATTGATGGAGGAACTATTCTTGTTCTTTTTTAAAGATGATAAATTTAATTAGTCACAAAGAAATCTGGTTTGAAAAAAATTCTATTACCCGTAGACCCTACCATCCGTCGAGACATTGCCATGCAGCGTCACTGACTTCAGTAGCATCGTTAACATAGCGGATATCTTAGCGGATATTCATAAAAAATATCTAACAATCAAATGAGAAGGAATGGGTAGAGAAATAACACAAACGTCGAAATGAACACACTTTCTTTGAGCACAAAAACAAGTTTAAAAAATTTAAAAGTAAGTACAGTCACCGTCACTTTCTTCTTCATCAGAGCTTTCTTCAGCTTCCTCCTCCTTATCTAGCTTTGGTTTCTTCGATAAACTGTTGTAATTATGCTTTCGCTTTCTGCTTTTCGAAAGATAGATCTTCGTTGCCCTTTTCAAAATATTCTCCCTTTCTTCGTCAGTCCATTTAATGTCATTGACTGTGCTGCGAAGTCTCATCTCCATAACCTTGTGTGACATTCGCAATCTTCTAGCTGACAATAATATGCTGAAAATACTGAATGCTCTCTCTACCGATGAATTGGAGACAGATATTGCAACCATTATATTTGCCAGAATGCACAGGTTGGGGTACTCGTCAGCCCTGTAAGAAAGCGTATTTTTCCACAGCTTTCTTGCTTCAATCCCACAAGCATTATATTGTACGTATTTTTTGAATGACTTCCATTCCTTGAGAGCTTTCGAAACCTCAAACTTCGTCTCGCAGAGGGGGGGTTCGAAAATAGCTGCAAAAGCAGTAATCTCTGGGACCCCGTTATCATTGTTGTCGTTCCATTGCTTTTGATCAAACCACTTCATCGTACTAAACACTCCATCAGCATCATCGAAGTAGCATCATCTTTTTCCGACTTGAAACCGATAATTTCGTTCTCTCCCCAACCAATAAATGTTGCCAGCTCGACTTTGTTTCCTTTCGCCATGATTACCGAAGAACAGAAAAATCAATCGAACAGTGAAAACATCTCTTGAATCGAAAATTTAAATTACCGGGTTTTGACAGTAAGCACCAGGTGAACTGTTAAGCGATCTTGTTGTATTATTCTGTGATCATATAAAATATGTGATACAAATGTGACCTGAATTATGATCATGTAAACCGGCCTTTAAGCGTCCTTTTTGACGCTGTTGTTAAATCCCGTATGGGAATACTTTAACAACACCTTGGACAACGACAGAACGACTTTGGCGACTTTGAGTTACCGCTGCTTTGAAAATCTTCGAAACATAAGCAAATGTAAAAAATTTTTGTGACAAATTCTTTGTTTTGCGCGTGCGATGATTAGCACGCCTTGGACAATTTGCGCGTGTGTGGAGGCGTGCGCGTGCGATCGCACGCCTCATATTACAAAGACTGAAAATCCAACTTTTTTCAGATCATTCCAAAAATTAAAGATAATGTTTAGCAAAAGCTGACACTGCTTCGATTTGAAATCGAAATTTGATTATGACACAAAGATGATATTGCGAACTTCACTTCAAATGAAACTGGAAGATTTGACTTATTGAGCAGAGCCTGAAAAATTTTACATAATCTTTTTTGCTACAAAATGTCTTCTCAAATATTTGAGAAATAATTTCTAAGGTGCGAGGATAGACCCAAGTGTCTGTGGTTCCCTGGCAAGACCAAACTTTCACCCAGAGTGGGGAGAGCCACCAGCTCAATGTATTGCCAGGTGTAGGAATAACGCGATGTTGCCATATCGAGAAGAACGATCAGGATTTCTCAGTGTATCACTATCATATAAGAAACTTATGTACATAACCATATAATCCTACATGCTGGACGCCAAGACAGGCTCAATTTGACGTACTGAATTGGTACTTGTCGCCTTTGGGTCGCTATTATTAATAACAACAACAGTATTTATCAGGTATAACTAGTACAGAAAACGACGTTCTAACTTTCTCGCTAATCGTTATAAACAACGGGATTCACTTTAAACCATTTCAGATTCTGTTCTTTTATGGATGTACAGAAAAAAATAAGACTGTGTTGGTACTCGTGCAACAGCATGGCTTTCCACATAGACAGGGAAGTCCTAATTAATTTGGTCAAAATACATATAATATCTTTGTAAGAATTTTCTCTTTTTTCTCTTTGTAGAGACAATCTCAATTTATATACACGATTTGAGACCATTCCATCACATGCAATGGAACCAAACGAATTCTCTAATACCCTTCACGGTAATTACAAACAGAATCATGAAAAGCAGGAAAACTCCAATGCAAAGCTCATATATCTAAAACGAAGTCCACATTGGGAAATTGTACCGAAAGACAACTTAGACGACAATGCAACATCTTGCTTAAAAAGTGAATTGCTGGTATCTTTAAAGAAACCAGTGCACTTTCAGCAAAATATCGAATCTAAAAATACAAAGACAACATACAATGAAAAGCCCCAACAAGAATTTCCATCCGATCAAATCGCTGAGATAGCCAACGAAATATTGAAAAATCGACTGCAAAATGTTGAATACGACGAGATGAAGTGCAAGGAGTTATCAAAAGATCTTAGCAATGAAATTCAGAACAAAATCAGAAAGTTAAATTTACCACAATATAAGCTACTATGTTATGTCCACCTTGCTGAGGTGCGTGGACAGGGAATGACAGCAGCAAGCAGATGCATGTGGGATACAAATACTGGCGATTTTGCAATAGCAAAATACGAAAGCAAGTCTCTTTCTGCAACTGCATCTATATTTGGTTCATTAGCCTAGTAAATATTTGCAATGTTTGTTTAGGCCACAAGCAACAAACTATCAACAAACTATCAAACAGAATTTAATGTTTTTCAAATGCGTCTAATCAGATAATGGTATTATTGATACAGTGGAGAAAATAGAACTGAGCGATAAAAGAGGAGGGGATAATATTATTTAGTTTCTGAAATATTCGTGATTTGCATTGCCTTTTCTTACCAAAGGGTAATGTATTATATCTCGAAACAATTTAGAACTGCCATGTCCTATTAACTAAAAGTATGATATAATGCCAAGTAATTTTTGAAAAATAATGTTGAACAATAATAGCCATTTAAGCCTTGCTTGGCCCATATAAGGACTTCAAATTGGAGGACCCCTTGAACAACAGACAATTTAATTAAATAAATATTTTTAAACAAGCAATGAAATAAATAAAAAAATAGACATAAAAATCAAAGATTTTGATAGTCTGATACAATTTGCTCAAGGCAACCAAAACTATCAATAAAATTATCATCGTTTATACCATATTTTTCATATTGGTGTACATATGCGTGTGAAGCAAACATATCCCATGCCTTCTGTATTACTGAATTAATTGGCTTTACAAACCCCTGGCTGTTGCTGATTAAGGTAGCAGACTTTTCATACTTGCTGAATGCTTTCTCTTGATACCAGACTGATGATGCCTCATCCTTTGGTATCCAGGAAGCATATCTAAATGAACAAATACATAGTATATATACACATTTTCTGATTTTCATTTCTTAAAAATAGATCTATTTAACCAAAAAGAGGCAAGAAAAAAAACAAAAATATAGTAGCTTTATCAACTTGAATTTAAGTGCAATAAAGTACACAAATGTGGCATGGGTCTCAACCAGCCAAGATTAGAAAGTACAATAAAAAGAGTAGAAATAATCAAGTAGAACAATAGATCTTGTGCTTTGAGGATATAAACTTAGATATTTTCCATTGACAATCTCTTGCACCACAGTTTCTAGCGTTTACTGGTGAAATGATTAAAGTAGGGAAAACATAATAATAAATATACAGGTATTCCTGCATTGAACTCACAAACTCTTGTGTTGAAAATCTTCTACTCTTGCATCACTGCAATCTTTTCCTCTTAGAATCAATGCATTTGCCAAAGATTGATTGAAAAGAAGCCTATCAATTTTCTGTTTTACCTTTGTAAATGATGGAACTCTTACATTCCAATCAATTCCTGCAATTTAAGATGTAAATTCTGAATATGGCATGACAGTTTTAAAAAAAGATAATTTACCAGTTTGATATATTTTGATTGCAAAATTGTATCTAAAGAAGCAATCTCTAAACCATTCCCCTAGATACAGTTATCAAAATGTTCTACAGATGTTTAAAATTGCCTGAGATTAACAATGTGATTAACAGAGCTGCCTCACAATTAAGCTGAATGACTAATAGCATTAGGTTAGAATTAGGGCAAACAAATTCAAAATGCTTGAGAAACATAAACTAAAATAAATTCTTAAAAACATACCTTCTTCCATTGCTGCATCTGCAACTAGCATTTGCCTTAAGTGTTTCAGCATGGCTGGCCAAACAAATGTTGTGTATTCAATTGACTTTTCACTAATTTGTGGTATGTTCTTTAATGATAAAAGTTTACACCCTGGAAAGGGGCATAATCCACTTATTAGGTCTTGTAAAATATTTGATCTACGTAAGCTGGTTCCAGAAAATGCTGGCTGTAAAGCACTTGCAATTTTGTGACTAATTACTTTGTTAATGTCATCAAAAGAAACATTTTTCAAATTCATAAGTTTTGTACAGATTTTATTCAAGTTGTCATTTTGCATGACAATTATGGCATCTGAGCTTTCATACAGATGTGCAAGTGAGAGAACAGTGTTGTAATTTTGCAAAATAACTTCCCCTGAAGAGTAAGGCCATATGACGTTATTAACAACACAGGAATCTTCAAATTCATCTTTTAAACAATGTGTAAAATATGTGCCCAATCCTGAACCTGTTCCTCCTGCCAAGCTCATGATCACTAGAAAACCACCAAGTAGATCACACTTTTCAACTTCTTTTCTTGTCAAATCGATGATTTCATGAGCCACCTCCTTTCCATATCTTTCATATCCTTGCGCCCAGTTGTTTCCTGACCCCTGTTTTTTGTGGAATGTATTGTTTCTTGAGAAACTCCATCCACCTAGCACAAAATGCAACAAAAGAGGAAAACTCTAAAAGATGATCAATATTTCAATCAAATCTAGAAAAATTATGATATGTTAAAACCATCAATACCAAACCGTCATGAAACATTTAGTGAATTTGATTTATTGTTTCTGGACAGTATGCAAAGTTGACCCACTCAATATGCATTCATGTTATTATGAGAGCCACACATGAAAGCTAGATGTATTAAATTTAAATCTGGAAAATTTGATATTGTTCTGGCACACTTCGCATTCTGGGCCATTTTCGTGCACCTGCTCATGCAATGTGGCACACCACAAATGTTGTCAAAAATGGCCATACTCTGCTAACTTGGCTTCTAGTAAATTTGATTAAATAAAATAACGACTTTGTACAAGAAATGAATTTTGTACAACGTTTCAAGCATAACTCTTCATATTTTGCTCATTTCCGACATACAACATGCAAAACTTCATTGGTTTCTAGTAGATCTAATATCTGTAAAATTATTCTGTGCTAATCATAATGTCAACCATGCCATATAACCCTAGGTTTAAAACAACATGTTATAAATCATGTTGCTGTAAGCATTGGCTCACAGAAGAGTGATGTTGCAAAATACATATGATTTTGCGCGAAGACATGAAACTGCAAGGACTTTGATACTTGGCTGTATGCTGAGGTGATCAACATAGGCTGCTGGCAGAGTGCAATAGAGCCTGACTGCTGGAAAACCTGACAACGAAAAAAGCCAATTTGATATATTTACTGATATTCCAATGGTCACAGTATGATTGTTCATGTCTGGTCTTTTTTGCTTGTTCTTGGCGACCCCAAACTTAATTTACAATGGTAAAGGGATCACACAGAAATTATGCTTCAGATCCACCATTTACCTCAGACAAATTGTTTCAAAAAGTTGGGAGGGGGCTATAGTCCGTGCTAGCCCAAGGGCTTCGCGGTGCCTGTTGGGTGCATCATTCTTCTACTCAAGTCAGAGTAGCGGTAGACATTGAGACCTTTTTCTTAGCTAGCCGAATTTCGATACGGTTTAAAGAATGGAAAAGAAAATATCATACCATATTTCTCAGATCCTAATATACACTGATTTATAACTTTCGGTTCAGTGTCGACAAGGACTGCCCTAGCGGTCAAATCTGCCTTCTGGTTTTTATTATCCGACTCTTCAAAAAACCGTTCGACGACTTCGTCTTGGTAGTCATCGTTACTAGTCACCAAAAGACCTGACTTCCTAGATGTTAAAGAAGCATCAAATGCAATCAATTTGAACAAATCGAACCCAATTTGATTTCCACACTGTCCAAGTTGAATTGTAACAACTGACATTTCACCAAATAAATCAATCTTTTGTTGACCAGGCCAACAACTATTTCAAAATGTGGTGCTCCAATAATTCCAAGAAGTCTGTGCTTAAACGAGGCTGTTTAAAGAGGGAGGGATATTGGCGTTTTAGACTGAAAAAAGGTGAAATGAGAAGTACACAAAGTTCAACTTGGTTGGTAGTGACTGCCCAATTCGTATAAAGTAGTTACACAACTGAAGTTAAAGATAAATTGTAGAATTTTAGTCCATGTTTTATATGCTGTGATTTGCTTTTCCTTGTTAGATGCATCCCGTCACTGGTTAGACCTGAAAGTTCAACGCCTCCCTGGTTCATCAAAATGGTTTGACTTTCTTTGTTTTAATGCCAATATTAAGCATTTCTTTGCATTTTGCTCAATGAAAAGATAAGTAAATGATACAAAATTAATTAACGCGAAACTAATTTGGCGATTGCAAACTGGGAGGAAAAGGAAAGGAAACAATGGTCTCATATGGAAACATAAAAATTCTATCGTTTGGTATATAGTTTACCTGTGTAGGACCTATAGATCCTGAGAGGTACATTACTGCATTAGCGCCCACAGACACTAAAATTTACCAAAAATCTTCAAAACAGTAAAAGCTCTATAAGCCCTACAGGAGGAGGGGGCTTCTTTGATCAGTCCTATCCTAGTAGGTGGGTTAAAAATAGAGGAGCCTTATCAAAGAAGGGGGGGGCTTATAAATTATTCAAGGAGTAAAAGTTTTTTAAATGTTCTTATGCATCTTTTGCTATAAAAATTTCCTAAAAATGTTCTCAAAACACTTTGCTTACAGCGTCAAAAGTTTATAAAAATTAATCAATTACAATGTCCCCATCTTCATCAGAATCACCAGGATCAATTGATCACTCTATGACATCTTCAAAGAAAATTTTGTCCTCTGGGACTCCATCGAAAGGATCAACATCAATATCCTCTTGACTTTCAAAGCACACAAGTAAAATCTACATGGGCCGTATTTTATGCACACAATTTTAAAATGATCACACCCATCAAGATACCCACTCAACGTGCATGTTTTTTTTGCCACCAGGGGCTAAATAAGGGGAGTTAATAGAAAGGGAGCTAATTTTTAATTTTCACTTAGTTGGGGGGGGAGGTTTAAATAGAGAGGGGACTACAAAGAGAAAGGGTGCTTACTAGAAATTTTATGACAACTCCAGATGGCTTGAAGCATTCAAATATTGAGTTTGTTCTTCAATGGATTCAGTTTGTCAGCAAACAGTTAAAAAACCTGCTGAGGAATATGAATATTTCACAATAATCACAAGCAGTTAGGGGTTATTGATGGGAGATCACTGTTGGTTACCCAATTACCATGTTATTATGCAGTTCGTACTGGGAACCTATTCATCCAGGTGCTAGGATTTGCACAAA